>ONZH01011969.1:102500-191302 GCA_900303285.1 Rhinella marina
CCCCTCCTGCCATAGTGCTAGGTGGCATAGAGACTGCACCTGTCACCCCGACCTTCACCACCCCGGCAGACTGGAGGGATTCAACCGATCCATCGTATCTGACCCCCAAAATATCCTCCCAGTAAGAGTAACATTGATTCTGCTCAGTCTGTGCCTCCGGATCAGTGGCGGAACTACAACTGACTGGGCCCCACAGCAAATTAGTCCTAACCCCCTTCTCCCATGTAATCTCCACTCCTGCAGATAGTCCAGCTTAGTGCGCCTCAGGTGTTTTCTCTGTCAACGCCCCCCACCCCTTACTTTAAAACATTGTGCCCCCTCACAGTAGTAATGCTCACACTGTGCCCTTTCATAATATTTATACCCACACTGTGCCCCCTGACAGTAATTATGCCCTCTCTGTGCCCCCTCACAGAAGTAATGCCCACACTGTGCCCTCTTATGGTATTTATGCCCACACTGTGCCCCCTGACAGTATATATGCCCTCTCTGTGCCCCTTCACTGTAGTAATGCCCCCTTTACGCTAGTAATGTCCTCTCAGTGCCCCTTCATAGTAGTAATTCCCCCCTCACAGGAGTGATGCCCTCTCAGATTTCCGGTCTCCTCTTACACGGTCCGACAGCGCGATCTGTGCCCACAGAGCTGGAGGAGGGAATGACAGCGGAGAGCTGAGCGGTGAGTAAGTGAAAGGACTGCCAGCTCCCCTGCACTCTACCAGTGAGCGCTTCCATCTGTATTGAGAGAAGTGCTCATTGCATCCGGCACCGCCCTGACAGCTGGCACCTCTATGTCACTGTATACACTGTCATTCTATAATACTATTGTGGGGGCCTGACAATAAAATCTTTTCGTCCTCCTCCTGGACGGGCTCCTTCTGAGTTTGGGCCCCGTAAGAGCCGATTTCCCTGCTTCCCCAATATCTACGCCCCTGACTGCCACACATCATTCTAACCACACGTGATGTCATCAGTGTATACAGATCCTGTATGTGTGAGGTTGTGTCCACATGTGGGCTCACACTGCATCAGGCCCAGGAGCTCCATCTCTAGCACAGCTCTGCCTGTGTCAGTCTGCACTGTAGTTCTGACATTCTACTGATGAATAAGGACTGAAAAGTCACAAGTTTGGTAAATAGATTATTAAATAGTACTAACAAAACTTCTGTAATTTAAAGACAGAGGCACAATTAAAAGTCCTGAATCTCTCCCTTTCTATAAACACACTGCACACTGCTATTAACAATTTTCATTGGTAATAATGCTATTTTTGAGGTAAAAAGTTTTTGAACTATGCGTATCTTGCAGTCATATGCAACACGTTTAACAACACAGGAATGCAAATAAGCTCTTAACAAGCTCCGCCTCTGATGCCACCAGATATAAGGCAACTATCCTCTAAGTCAATGTTCGACCCTTGAAATTGAGACATGACTTGGATAATAAGCCAGCCACAGATATAATGCACTAAAATGGTTTTTAGAAGAAAAAATGGCAGTTGCTCAGAGTTTGCAGTAGAATGCTCTTCGGTGGGGAAGGGGGGGGGTGTTGGCGATAAGACTATGAACTTTAGAAACTTGAGGTTTTTTTTTAAGCTGTCTGTTCATATGCAGAAAGAATGAGTTTCTTTATCTTGCAGGTTTTTGTAATGCAGGATTTGGTGCCATTGCGTATATTAAACCAGCCCCTCACTCCCTAAAGCTTTCCCTGATCAAATTCCCTAAAATCTACCCAATGATATCTTCTTATTATGTCCCTATACTCTACTTATAGTCTCCCTATCACACTACATTAGCGGCTTGTGTCTCTAATAGCCGTAATAGATGGAAATTTCTACAATGTATCTGCTGTGTGTGAATTCATTTGAATTTGACTCCCAGAAGACGGAGCCTCGAGCATCAGAGTCCTCCTGAGGGTCCAGTCATCCGGGATATTTGATCATTCGGCAGCTATCAGTTATTTTGCGTGCTGTCAATATCCCAGCACAGGGGCGTAGCTAAAGGCTTATGGGCCCTGGTGCAAGAGTTCAGTTTGGGCCCCCCTTCCCTTAGTGCTCTGTGTGTCTTCTTATGAGACACAAGGGTCATTGGGCCCCCTCAGGCTCCTGGGCCCGGTAGCGACTGCTACCTCTGAACCACCTATAGCTACGCCCCTGTCCCAGCAGCCTGTTTGGGGGGAGGGTCGAGGTTGGCAGAGATAATCTTCTCGTCTCAGCTGCACTTTTGTTGCCCCCTTAGGGACGTCACTCCAGGGGTTACGTTACCTCACATCTCAGATTAGCTGGATTTCTGTCACTATGGTGACCAGATCGACCGCGTTCAGCCAGATTGTGACCGCGATAACCCCCATGCACTTTGTCCAACGCTTTCTTCTGAGTTGATCTTTGACCTTCCATTTTTTGGAAATAATAAAAATGACATTTCTGAAGCGGCCGCAACACTTCAGGGTAAATTCAATTACAGCCGTCGTTTTATCTGCGCGTCCTGAGAGTTCACACCATAACCTTACCATCTCTGGGCGGTCGTGTGCGTCCTGCCAGACAGGCAATGTGGATCTCATTGTCGGCCATGACCGGGTCTGGGACTGATTAGCCTGACCTGTAATTGGTCACTGATGTGACTACGTCAGGTACTCATGGACTGCATGGGGGGTAGAAAGGGGTCTTCAGCCTATCAGCCAGTAATGAAATGTTCTGCAGCATCCTAATAGACATCTAAGATTTCTGCTTGCTGTCAATGAAGAGCCTGGAATCTTGTCCTGACCTCATACTTCTCACAGCTGAGGGTTTGTTACAGTTGTATCCAGTCTGGACAATCCTGTGGAAGCCAAACAGATATATTTTACCTGCTCTGATACATTGTAGCAAATTAACAAGACAGCAGACCTGTTTTCAATGTTTCTCCCATTAAACTTAATCAGGAAAACTTATGGTTGGAACTCAGAACATGATACAATGTAAATGATACAATGTAACTGCCAAAACAATGGGGGAGATTTATCGAAAGTGGTGTAAAGGAAAACGGGCTTAGTTGCCCATAGCAACCAATCAGATCGATCCTTTGATTTTCCAATGACTAGTGGAATCTGATATTTTGATAAACCTCCCCCAATGTGTCCATCATACAGAGTAATTTCCATATACAGCGCATTGGGAAAGTCCTCACACCCTTGTTCTCTCGCTCCTTGTGCTATAAGTTCCCCCATAATAAAACAGCGAGGACAGAATTTTAGAATTTTTCGCAAATGTATTAAAAAGAAAACCTCCCATTTCTCTGGATCATCTCTGAGATGTTCTACACCCTGATTGGAGTCACCTGCGGTAAATTCAGGTGATTGGAGATGATTTGGATGACACAGCCCTGTCTATATAAGATCTCACAGCTGACCATGCATCAGAGCAAGAACCAAGTCATGAGGAGGAGAGAACTGCCTGTAGAGCTCAGAGACAGGATTGTGTGGAGGCTCAGATCTGGAGAAGAGGATCAAACATTTCTACTGCACTGAAATATCCCAGGAGCAGAGTGGTCTCCATAATTCTTACATAGAAGGAGAACCAGGACTCTTCCTAAAGCTGCCGCCCCCAAACTAAGTAATCGGGGAGAAGGGTGACGGTCCCCAACCAACCTGACATAGCTGGAGTGGATCTGCAGAGAAGAACATCCCCAAATCCAGGAACAAACCTTGTGGTATCATCTCCAAGAAGACTGGAGGCTGGAATCACTGCCAGAGGGGCTGAAGACTTATGTCCTGAGTAAAGGGGCTGAAGACTTATGTCCTGAGTAAAGGGGCTGAAGACTTATGTCCCGAGTAAAGGGTTGAAGACTTATGTCCCGAGTAAAGGGGATGAAGACTTATGTCCTGAGTAAAGGGGCTGAAGACTTATGTCCTGAGTAAAGGGGCTGAAGACTTATGTCCCGAGTAAAGGGTTGAAGACTTATGTCCCGAGTAAAGGGGATGAAGACTTATGTCCAGAGCAAAGGGGATGAAGACTTATGTCCCGAGTAAAGGGGCTGAAGACTTATGTCCCGAGTAAGGGGCTGAAGACTTATGTCCCGAGTAAAGGGGCTGAAGACTTATGTCCCGGTAAAGGGATGAAGACTTATGTCCCGATGTTAGTAAAGGGGATGAAGACTTATGTCCAGAGTAAAGGGGATGAAGACTTATGTCCCGAGTAAAGGGGATGAAGACTTATGTCCAGAGTAAAGGGTTGAAGACTTATGTCCCGAGTAAAGGGATGAAGACTTATGTCCGAGTAAAGGGGCTGAAGACTTATGTCCCGAGTAAAGGGGCTGAAGACTTATGTCCCGAGTAAAGGGGCTGAAGACTTATGTCCGAGTAAAGGGCTGAAGACTTATGTCCGAGTAAAGGGGATGAAGACTTATGTCCAGAGTAAAGGGGATGAAAGGACTTATGTCCCGAGTAAAGGGCTGAAGACTTATGTCCTGAGTAAAGGGGCTGAAGACTTATGTCCGAGTAAAGGGGCTGAAGACTTATGTCCTGAGTAAAGGGGCTGAAGACTTATGTTCTGAGTAAAGGGGGCTGAAGACTTATGTTCTGAAGTAAAGGGGCTGAAGACTTATGTCCGAGTAAAGGGGCTGAAGACTTATGTCCCAAGTAAAGGGGCTGAAGACTTATGTCCCCGAGTAAAGGGGCTGAAGACTTATGTCCGAGTAAAGGGGCTGAAGACTTATGTCCCGAGTAAAGGGGTTGAAGACTTATGTCCTAAGTAAAGGGGCTGAAGACTTATGTCCCGAGTAAAGGGGCTGAAGACTTATGTTCTGAGTAAAGGGGCTGAAGACTTATGTCCCGAGTAAAGGGGCTGAAGACTTATGTCCTGAGTAAAGGGGCTGAAGACTTATGTCCCGAGTAAAGGGGCTGAAGACTTATGTCCTAAGTAAAGGGGATGAAGACTTATGTCCCGAGTAAAGGGGCTGAAGACTTATGTTCTGAGTAAAGGGGCTGAAGACTTATGTCAATGTGAGATGTTAGTAAAGATTACTAACCTATTGTTCTCACTTTCTCATTAAGGGGAATTGAGGACTTTCCTAATGCACTGTGAGGCACCTATGATACAATGTAACAACGATGGGAGGTGCCTGTGATACAATGTTGCAATGATACAATGTAACTGATCATCTCCATAGCTGGAAGCGGGAGTCACATGGAAAAGTTGCATTGTCAGCAGTCACATGACCCGTGTCCCTCTCTCTCCAGGCACCTGAGATGTTGGGAGTTGGAGTGAGCTGAGTAGGTGGCAGCAATCACTAAGAAAGAGGAGAGAAAGTAAACATTGGCTGATAATCAGGCTCAGGGTAATTAAGAGGTGTTTATCTTACAGCAGAGCCCTGTAATCTGCATAAATTATCATCACACTTAATGGATTCTGGATTGGGAGGGCTGAGGATCACCATGTGGGTGTCAGTGACACAGTGTGACTCCCATCATTGCTGGCAATGGTTTCCATATGTGTGATCCCCACCCCGCATGCTGTTAACCCCTGTGTTCCATCGCCACAGATGTATGTGAGGATAAGCACACAGTATATTGTTCTATTCCACAACACAAATAAAATGAGTTTTACCCCAAAATATAAAATTCCATCAAGACACCTTTGTGTGCGGCGCCGTGCAGTGCATCATGCCACGCAAATCAGCAATTTCTAATTCAGAGGGAATGCTGTTCATCCTAAGCTTCCTGGTTTATGAATAGAATTCTAGAATTAGAGAGAAGACTGACACAGAGGGCAGTGCAGATGTGGAAACAAACCGTCCGGTGAATGTGCTGCACAGAGGGGGCGCTCTCTTACTTGTCCCTCCAATGTCGCTGTAAAGAGACGACCGGAGAGAAGCCGAATCCGAGAATATCCATT
Organism: Rhinella marina; assembly: GCA_900303285.1. NCBI lineage: Eukaryota > Metazoa > Chordata > Amphibia > Anura > Bufonidae > Rhinella > Rhinella marina. The sequence goes on from ONZH01011969.1 coordinate 108,367, forward strand.
GATAACTGATGGCTGCAGAGGGAGCGTGTCCTTCCCTGTCACTTCCAGAGCCGGAAACCCTATGCTGACAGATACGTATGTGAAGCTTCATCCCTGTATGAATGGAAAGTTTTGCAATCTTCTAATAGACGTTTGGGAGGAAAAAGGTTGACAGAAGCCATATTTGGGCAAAAATGGGACCTTTTTGCTGTTTTGCATTAATCTCACCACCAGTGGACTTCTTTCTGCGGAGAGGCCCAGTGCTGAAAGCTCCCAGCACTGCATTATCACCAGCCGCCACTAGAGGGAGCTCATTGTAACTAGAGGATATCCAGCTTCCATTATTGTCAATGGTAATTGTATAAATTCTAGGACATTAGGTGTTCCGTAGACGTGGCTGCAGGCGGGGGGAACATGTGTCATGTGTATTATGTATTATCACCAGCCGCCACTAGAGGGAGCTCAGTGTAAACAAATGATATCCAGCTTCCATTAATATTAGTGGTAATTGTATAAATTCTAGGGCATTAGGCACTCCCTAGAGGTGGCTGCAGGCGGGCGAGCAGATGTCATGTGTATTATGTATTATGTATTATCACCAGCCGCACTAGAGGGAGCTCAGTGTAACCAGATGATATACAGCTTCCATTAATATCAATGGTAACTGTATAAATTCTAAGGGCACTACACACTTCCTAAAGGTGGCAGCAGGTGGGGGAGCATGTGTCATGTGTATTATGTATTATCACCAGCCACCACTAGAGGGAGCTCAGTGTAACTAGATGATATACAGCTTCCATTAATATCAATAGTAATTGTATAAATTCTAGGGCATTAGGCGCTCCATAGAGGTGGCTGCAGGTGGGGGGAACATGTGTTATGTGTATTATGTATTATGTATTATCACCAGCCGCCACTAGAGGGAGCTCAGTGTAACTGGCTGCAGGCGGGGGAGCAGATGTCATGTATATTATGCCACTTGTTCAGAATGAGCCCCATACTTATACAGCACCGGTTAAAGTTATATTAAATAACATCATGTGACATTTGATACATTTGGCATAAACTACAACAACGCAGACTAAAGGACTTCAATAATCCTCCATAAATGTGTCCATCCACTGACAACAAGCAGAGATCTTAAAGCTGGTGAAGAATCGTCCACTATAGTAGAAAGATGCTAAGCTTTTCCTAAACTTATCAGAGAATCGCTTGACTGGCAATTCCCTCATTTCTGTGATGTCCCGGTTCGCAGGGAGGTTAATGATGGAGGAGCTGAGGTCATGTCCCCGTCCATTTGTCCCCCGGGGGTGAGGCCTCCAGAGCTGTATTCATATAGGGGTGCAGCCCGCTCTTCACCCCCCTTGGGGGTCGGGGATCATCATCTTCTCACTGGAGGGGGCGACCCCCGTGCGCGTCCATCTGAATAAGCTTCAAGACGCTGGGATTTGTTTAGAAGTTGAGGTTAGGAGAACATGTCCGCACCAAGCGCAGCGCCTGAACCCTACGCCCAGACTCTCACGTCTATTTTCACGTTTTCCGTCCCTCGCTGCCTCCATCGTCGTCAGGCCAAGAGGCTGAAACCGAAGCCGCGGGCGCGCTGCCCAGACATGGCGCAAAATCAACTAAACCTGAGCCGCCTGAGCGCCGCACCTGCTTCTACTTATGTCAGGCATTTCTTCAGTTACAGCGAGCAAAAACAGAGGACGCAGACGGGTCACGCCACCGCCAGCGCTCCGTGTAACCGGCCCAGGACACTCCTGCTTCTCTGTTAATCCTCGTCTGGATTCTCACTCTGACGGATAATTGACGATGACATCACAGCGCTAGAATGAGTGCTGCCGGCGCCGTTCCTGGTGAAATCGTCCTGTCATCCGTTATTTATGACCATAACACTGACGATCCAATCCATCAGGTTCTCTTCTCTGACCTCATGATAGTTCTTAGCAATGGCGCAAAAGCGAATAGTGAGGAACAATTAAGATATTGCAAATTACTACTAGCCCAAGGAGAAAAGGGGGACGCCCCCACAAAAATCAACACGTGAGTCCCCCAAAAGACCTGAAGACCTGGCCATTATTGCAACAATGTATCAGCTGCCCCCATAAACATTAGAGGCCCAGACCCACCTATGCTGCATCCCTATGTGTCAGAGTGTGAGCTCCTGGGGTCAGGGATGATGGGGGTGATACACTGTGAGGCCGGGAGATTCGATGTGAACTCCTAGGTCCAGATGGGAGTGATGGGAGATGATGGGAGTGATACTCTCTGTATGAGACAGGTAGATTAGATGTGAGCTCCTGGGGTCAGTGATGATGGGAGTAATACACTGTGTGTGAGTTCCTATGATCAGGGATGATGGGAGTAATACACTGTGCGTGAGTTAGGGAAATTAGATTGTGACTTCCTGGCCGTGGCCCGCAGCACTGGTCCTATGTGGATGATAGGTCAGCGCAGGTTACCCGCGTTACTGGTGGTCGCTGGACAAGACATGTAGTGGACGAGTGCAGCGTGTATGGCAGGCTGGCATGTGATCCGTGCATCCAGTCGGGGCCCCTGCATGCTACACTGCGGCCAATCAGATAAGATGATGAGTCTAGCAGATGATGGCGGCTGTGGGCAATCCACCAGGAAAGTCCAAGCGTGTCATCAAATTACCGCGTCTGCAAAGACTGCGACCGACTACTCTGATGTTCTGCTCAGTGGATGCAGCTTTAACTGTGCAACTGCCATCTGAGCCCCCGCAATGGTAACAGGAAACCTGCAGCTTTGGGCGTGAATGGAGTATAAGGCATGACAAAGCAACAATTCTCAGGTGCAGCTTTGGAGACAACTTGAGTATAAAGCCTCATTTACACATCAGTGTTCGGTCAGTGATTTCCATCAGTGATTGTGAGACAAAACCAGGACTGGAGCCTCCACAGACATGAGGTATAAGGGAAAGATCTGCCCCTGTTCTGTGTTCCACTGACGGTTATGGCTGAAAATCACTAATGGAAATCACTGACCAAACACTGACGTGTGAATGAGGCCTAACGCAATGTAAAAGAAGACTTGTGATTGCAGCTCTGGATGTGACTAGAGGACGGGCTATGAAGCAGAGTAAGGTAACACAGGAGAGGGATGAATATTATAATATTTCCTGCTGGAAGTGACTCTGGATGAATAACAGAAGCCTCAGATTCAGGAATTTCCTCTTCTAGATGAACGGTCGGTGAAATGAAGACGATTGATAAATCTCATTTTAAAAAAAGAGAAATTTCAGTCAGCACATCCCAGGGCGCAGGTGCTGGTTGCTATGGCTAAATACATGTCAAAGGAAATACATACAATGCAACATACAATGCAACCTAACACTATCTCCTACCTGTTATGTGCCAGACTTGGCCTCCATTTAATCAGGGGGTGTTTGGGGGGTGTTTTGTTCCACATGTGGAACAAAACACCCCCTGATTATATGGAGGCCAAGTCTGGCACATAACAGGTAGGAGATAGTGTTAGGTTCCCATTCTGCAGAGACCACCTTGACGATTCGTTGAATGGGCTCAGATAATTTTGTACAAAATATATTTGCCAAGAATCTCTTATTTATTAAACAAGCATAGCATGAGCTTTAGAATACTCTATATCACTATGGCATTTTGTGTTTGTCTGGTTAGCGGTGTGCGGTTGTATTGTATGTATTTAAATCTCATTTTATAACTGAGGCCAAATACTGATCCAGGCCTGGACCCCCTGAGGTGGCAGGTGGGGCATAGAACGCAGAATATGTAGGTGATGTCGGGGTGCACAGGATGCAGGAAGTGTAGATGGTGCAGGGGGCACATGGGATGCAGTGCAGTAGATGGTGCAGGGGGCGCATGGGATGCAGTGCAGTAGATGATGCAGGGGGGCGCATGGGATGCAGTGCATTAGATGGTGCAGGGGGCGCATGGGATGCAGTGCAGTAGATGGTGCAGGGGGTGCATGGGATGCAGTGCAGTAGATGGTGCAGGGGGCGCATGGGATGCAGTTCAGTAGATGGTGCAGGGGCGCATGCTGCAGGCAGATGTGAGCAGATCTCCAACACATGAAGGGCTCCTCTCTGCAGACATGAAAGCTTCTCAGTGGGTGAGGAGCTGGGATTACAGGCGTCTGTAATCAGGGGCCACATGGAGGAGGTGTCAGCAGCTTAATCGACTCTTCAATATTCTTGTCAGGATTTCAGACATCTTAGCTGACACCGGCTGCATCGTCCTTATCACACAAGGAATGTGAGGCGCCGAGGACACCTGCGGCTATTGACTTACATTGTAGCTGCAATTTATTGTTACATTTTTTAGAATATTAAAGAATTGCTTAAATAACAATCTCTAATGTAATGTGCTAAAGGTCACATGTCCTCTCAGGCCCTTGCATGTGGATGCTGGCAGCTGCAGATACCATGGTGCCCCAGGGATGGCATGGAAGCTGTGATATCACTGACACTTGGCACCAGGCTGATAACAGGGAGCTGCAGCCGCTCAGGATTCACTGATGGTTTATTCTACTTTTGATGTAAATTTCCTTTTATTTCTGAAGTTTTCAATGTGACTGGTTCATTAGGGGATTGTCTTCTAAGCGATTCCCTCCCATATTTCCTGGAGCCTTTTGCAGCCTTGTCTACATTGTTGCAGTCTTCATTTCTGTTGCATGTGATGATGATACAATGTTACAATTCTTGGAGGCTTTTGCTGTCAAAATATTAAAATACATTAAAACAAATTCCAGAAATGAGAACCAGGACGAGTCCCTTCTCCTCGGCTCTGTCATCGGTCTCCTGGACGTCCATTCATCTTGCAGTTTCCTGGTCCAGGCAGTTTTCCGGGTTCCCCGTGCGCCCTGACCTGCGATAATCTCCACGTGCTGACACTTGTAGCTGCTGATGACGGGCGCTGGGGACTCAGGGAGGATGATGGGATTCTCATACTTCCCTCAGTCACAGACTGTGAGCTTCAATTCTGCCATTCTCTGCCAAAAAGCTTTTAGCACATATCTCCCCCACCCATTTCATGGTCCGATGCAAACCTATTGTGGTCAGGCAGCCCCTGACTGACAACAGGAGCAGAAAGCATTCCTCAAGGATCATTCCCTCAGAAAAGAAAATCTCAGGAACTGGAGGTCTGGAGTCATCGGCTGTCAGATTCTCCCCAGGATGATGTCACCTCCATCTGCACAGAGAAGGTTGGGTAGGACCTAAGGTCATTAAGATCACTCACGGGCGGTCATGGCTTGCTTAGAGCTGATTTCCATTCCCTCTTCCCAGGGGTGGTCGCCCAGACTCCTTCCCAGACTCCTGAATTATAAGTATAAAGTCAGGTAGAAAGAGTGGATGAAACGTTGTATATCTCAGGACTAAGGATGAACGAACCAGTTCGGACTGAAGTTTGCTATTTTTCGGACGGCGGATGAACCCGAATCTTTTCAGGTTTGTTCTGGATGAATCCACTGAAACGGTGCTTAGCGCCATTCTACTGCACATGTTGGTGGGAAAAAAACACTGGGGAGGAAGAAGAAGGGTCTCACATGACCCTGAGAGGAAGTGGGGGGAGGGCTTATCCTGTTTGGATCAGCCAATCAGTGTGCAGCAGGCAAGGAAGTGCCCGAGTTAAGCACCATTCTGTGCCGGGCCGTGAATGAGGGTGGATGGGTCTTACCTGCCAGGAAAATGAGTCAGAAATCAATCAGGGAGAATCAGAAATCAATCAGGTAGAATCAGAAATAAATCAGGGAGAGTCAGAAATCAATCAGGGAGAGTGAGAAATCAATTAGGGAGATTCAGAAATCAATCAGGTAGAATCAGAAATAAATCAGGGAGTGAGAACTCAATCAGGGAGAGTGAGAAATCAATTAGGGAGATTCAGAAATCAATCAGGGAGAGTCAGAAATTGATAAGGGACAGTGTGAAATCAATCAGGGAGAGTGTGAAATAAATCAGGGAGAGTGAGAAATCAATCAGGGAGAGTGAGAAATCAATCAGGGAGAGTGAGAAATCAATCAGGGAGAGTGAGAAATCAATAAGGGAGAGTGAGAAATCAATCGGGGAGAGTGTGAAATAAATCAGGGAGAGTCAGAAATCAATCGGGGAGAGTGTGAAATAAATCAGGGAGAGTCAGAAATCAATCGGGGAGAGTGTGAAATAAATCAGGGAGAGTCAGAAATCAATCAGGGAGAGTGAGAAATCAATAAGGGAGAGTGAGAAATCAATCGGGGAGAGTGTGAAATAAATCAGGGAGAGTCAGAAATCAATCAGGGAGAGTGAGAAATCAATCAGGGAGAGTCAGAAATTAATAAGTGAGAATCAGAAATCAATCAGGTAGAATCAGAAATCAATTAGGGAGATTCAGAAATCAATCAGGGAGAGTGAGAAATCAATTAGGGAGATTCAGAAATCAATCAGGGAGAGTGAGAAATCAATTAGGGAGATTCAGAAATCAATCAGGGAGAGTGAGAAATCAATCAGAAAGAATCAGAAATCAATCATAGACAGTGAGAAATCAATCAGGGAGAGTAAGAAATCAATTAGGGAGATTCAGAAACCAATCAGGGAGAGTCAGAAATTAAGGGAGAGTGAGAAATCAATCAGGGAGAGTGAGAAATCAATCAGGGAGAATCAGAAATCAATCTGGGAGAGTCAGAAATCAATCAGGGAGAGTGAGAAATCAATTAGGGAGATTCAGAAATCAATCAGGGAGAGTGAGAAATCAATCAGGGAGAGTGAGAAATCAATCAGGGAGATTCAGAAATCAATCAGGGAAAGTCAGAAATTGATAAGGGAGAGTGAGAAATCAATCAGGGAGAGTGAGAAATCAATCAGGGAGAGTGAGAAATCAATCATGGAGAGTGAGAAATCAATAAGGGAGAGTGAGAAATCAATCAAGGATAGTCAGAAATCAATCAAAGAGAGTCAGAAATCAATCAAAGAGAGTCAGAAATCAATCAATGAGAGTCAGAACTCAATGAGGGAGAGTCAGAAATCAATGAGGGAGAGTGAGAAATCAGTCAGAGAGAGTCAGAAATCAATCAGGAAGAGTCAGAAATCGTTCAGGGAGAGTCAGAAGTCAATCCAGCTTGTATTTTACTGCCAGGGAGAGTGAAGGGAAAGGCTAGGATTCCAAAGAAGAATTGTGGGGGTCATTTATTAAGAAAAATATGCCACTTTTGGCGTCTTTTAGATGTAGATTTTGTTGCAAATATGTGATTTTTCCTCGCTTATGCTACTTTTCTAAGACGGCATAAAAAGAGGGGGTGGCACGGGCAGGGAAGAGGGTGGAAGGGCCGTCCCGTCTCATTTACTATTTTTTATGCCAGTTTATGGTGTGGAAAATGGTCCTAAGCTACACCAAGGGAGCTGCTGTAGTTTAACCCATGTCGCATGGCCAGCAGAACCAAGCACCAAATTTATGTAGAAGCCTGCACCTCTGCATAACTTTGGCACATTCCGCCAGCGCAGGGGGATTAAGACCAGCATATAAATCACCAGTCTTAGTAAATGACCCCCTCTGTGTGTAGAATAGGGACAGGCAGGGAAAGCTGTCAGCCAGGAAGTGAGGAGCTGAGGCCGCAGAGCCTCCTAGCAGAACCGCAGCTGCTGCAAACCTTAAAAGCAAGGACATCCTTTTATTTTTTTTCCCCATTTTCACAGAATTCCTTTTTTTTTTGGGGGGGGGGGGGATAAGAAAAAACTGTACAAAACGAGTTCTACATCAATTTAGCATAGCATGGAGAATAATAGTGAGATCTCGGTGTCAGGGCGTCTCACATATTTAATTTCAGTTTTTTTTGTTTTGTTTTAGTTTGAAAAACTGTATAAATCAGTGACTGAGAATGAAATACTAGGGAGCAATAATACTCCACACATACAGTTCTGTTACAGTTTTCTTTTTTTGGGGTGGGGGGTGGGGGGGTTATTGAATTTAATCGAACCATCATGTAGGTGATGAGCAGAGCAATACACAGGCTAGGGCGCCCACCTAGAGTGATAATGAGAAATTCAGCGTCAGGCCGCAATCGTTCGTTTCTATTTATTCTATATTCATACAGTTGGAATTTAATTGTTTTAGGGATTGTTCAATTCAATGAAACCAGCATATACGTAATTAGTACAACAATACACAGGGTATCGCGCAAAATTATCAGTGAGTGATAACGAATTTAAACAAAAACAATAAACAACACAAGTGTGAAAGTAGCCTAACAAAAGTAGTCGTCACAGCACGAGCAACAACCCAGGTACTGGGTTATAAAAGGATGAAGGGTGACATCTGCATGGCGACTGTATGTTCTTCCCATGTTTGAATTCCCATTGTTTGGCTGCACAGGTGCTATGTACATCCATTTAGTTGTTTTCTTCAGCCAACCGCTTGTGGTCAGCCACGGGCATCCTGGTCTCTGGGGAGTTTGGTTTATGTGGTGGTAAAGTCCACAACTGCCCATAGAGATGAATTGAGCTGTATGGACAGGTCACCTTCCTGAAGGAAACAAATAGATCCATGATTAACACTTAGAAGGGTGAAAAAGTTGCTCCCCAGTTCTCCTATGTACAAAAATATAACTACTATAATACTGCTCCTATGTACAAGAATCTAAATACTATAATACTGCTCCTATGTACAAGAATATAACTACTATAATACTGCTCCTATGTACAAAAATATAACTACTATAATACTGCTCCTATGTACAAGAATATAACTACTATAATACTGCTCCTATGTACAAGAATATAACTACTATAATACTGCTCCTATGTACAAGAATATAACTACTATAATACTGCTCCTATGTACAAGAATATAACTACTATAATACTGCTCCTATGTACAATAATCTAAATACTATAATACTGCTCCTATGTACAAGAATATAACTACTATAATACTGCTCCTATGTACAAGAATATAACTACTATAATACTGCTCCTATGTACAGGAATATAACTACTATAATACTGCTCCTACGTACAAGAATATAACTACTATAATACTGCTCCTATGTACAAGAATATAACTACTATAATACTGACTCCTATGTACAAGAATATAACTACTATAATACTGCTCCTATGTACAAGAATATAACTACTATAATACTGCTCCTATGTACAAGAATATAACTACTATAATACTGCTCCTATGTACAAGAATATAACTACTATAATACTGCCTCTATGTACAAGAATATAACTACTATAATACTGCTCCTATGTACAAGAATTAACTACATAATACTGCTCCTATGTACAAGAATCTAACTACTATAATACTGCTCCTATGTACAAGAATATACTACTATAATACTGCTCCTATGTACAAGAATATAACTACTATAATACTGCTCCTATGTACAAGAATATAACTACTATAATACTGCTCCTATTACAAGAATATAAACTACCTATAATATACTGCCTACCTATGTACAAAGGAATATAACTGCTATAATACTGCTCCTAATGTACAAGAACATAACTACTATAATACTGCCTCCTAATGTACAAGAATATAACTACTATAATACTGCTCCTCATGGTACAAGAATACTAACTACCTATAATACTGCTCCTATGCTACACGGAAATATAACTACTATAATACTAGCTCCTAATGTACAGGAATATACACTACTATAATACTGCTCCTATGTACAAGAATATAACTACTATAATACTGCTCTATGTACAGAATATAACTACTATAATACTGCTCCTATGTACAAGATATAACTACTATAATACTGCTCCTATGTACAAGAATATAACTACTATAATACTGCCTCCTATGTACAAGAATATAACTAATATAATACTACCTCCTATGTACAAGAATATAACTACTATAATACTGCTCCTATGTACAGAATATAACTACTAATAACTGCTCTATGTACAAGATATATACTATAATACTGCTCCTATGTACAAGAATATACTACTATAATACTGACTCCTATGTACAAGAATAACTACTATAAACTACTAATATACTGATCCTATGTACAAGAATATAACTACTATAATACTGCTCCTATGTACAAGAATATAACTACTATAATACTGCTCCTATGATATAACTACTATAATTATGCTCCTATGTACAAGAATATAACTACTATAATACTGCTCCTATGTACAAGATATAACTACTATAATACTGCTCCTATGTACAAGAATATAACTACTATATACTGCTCCTATGTACAAGAATATAACTACTATAATACTGCCTCCTATGTACAAGAATATAACTACTATAATACTGCTCCTATGTACAGAATATAACTACTATAATACTGCTCCTATGTACAAGAATATAACTACTATAATACTGCTCCTATTACAAGAATATAACTACTATAATACTGCTCCTATGTACAAGAATATAACTACTATAATACTGCCTCCTATGTACAAGAATATAACTACTATAATACTGACTCCTATGTACAAGAATATACTACTATAATACTGACTCCTATGTACAAGAATAACTACTATAATACTGCTCCTATGTACAAGAATATAACTACTATAATACTACTCCTATGATACAACAAGAATATAACTACTATAATACTGCTCCTATGTACAAGAATATAACTACTATAATACTGCTCCTATGTACAAGAATATAACTACTATAATACTGCTCCTATGTACAAGAATATAACTACTATAATACTGCTCCTATGTACAAGATATAACTACTATAATACTGCTCCTATGTACAAGAATATAACTACTATAATACTGGCTCCTATGTACAAGAATATAACTACTATTAATACTGCTCCTATGTACAAGAATATAACTACAAGAATATAATACTGCCTCCTATGTACAGAATATAACTACTATAATACTGCCTCCTATGTACAAGAAATATAACTACTATAATACTGCTCCTATGTACAGAATATAACTATAATACTGCTCCTATGTATAAAGATATACTATCTATAATACTGCTCCTATGTACAAGAATATAACTACTAAATACTGCCTCCTATGTACAAGAATATAACTACTATAATACTGCCTCCTATGTACAAGAATATAACTACTATAATACTGCCCTCCTATGTACCTATGTAAAGAATATAAACTACTATAATACTGCTCTATGTACAAGAATATAACTACTATAATACTGCTCCTATGTACAAGAATATAACTACTATAATACTGCTCCTATGTACAAGAATATAACTACTATAATACTGCTCCCTATGTACAAGAATATAACTACTACTATAATACTGCCTCCTATGTACAAGAATATAACTACTATAATACTGCTCCTATGTACAAGAATATAACTACTATAATACTGCTCCTATGTACAAGAATATAACTACTATAATACTGCTCCTATGTACAAGAATATAACTACTATAATACTGCTCCTATGTACAAGAATATAACTACTATAATACTGCCTCCTATGTACAAGAATATAACTACTATAAATACTGCTCCTATGTACAAGAATATAACTACTATAAATACTGCCTCCTATGTACAAGAATATAACTACTATAATACTGCCTCCTATGTACAAGAATATAATAACTACTATAATACTGCTCCTATGTACAAGAATATAACTACTATAATACTGCTCCTATGTACAAGAAATATAACTACTATAATACTGCTCCTATGTACAAGAATTATAACTACTATAATACTGCTCTATATGTACAAGATATAACTACTATAATACTGCCTCCTATGTACAAGAATATAACTACTATAATACTGCTCCTATGTACAAGAATATAAACTACTATAATACTGCTCCTATGTACAAGAATATAACTACTATAATAATACTGCTCCTATGTACAAGAATATAACTACTATAATACTGCTCCTATGTACAAGAATATAACTACTATAATACTGCTCCTATGTACAAGAATATATAACTACTATAAATACTGCTCCTATGTACAGAAATATAACTACTATAATACTGCTCCTATGTACAAGAATATAACTACTATAATACTGCTCCTATGTACAAGATATAACTTACTATAATACTGCTCCTATGTCAAGAATATAACTACTTATACTGCTCCTATGTATATAAACTACTATAATTATGCCTCCTATGTTACAAGAATATAACTATATTAATACTACTCTATGTACAAGAATATAACTACTATAATACTGCTCCTATGTACAAGAAATATAACTACTATAATACTGCTCCTATGTACAAGAATATAACTACTACTAATAACTACTCTCCTATGTACAAGAATAACTAACTACTATGTACAATATAACTACTATAAACTGCTCCTATGTACAAGAATATAACTACTATAATACTGCCTCCTATGTACAAGAATATAACTACTATAATACTGCCTCCTATGTACAAGAATATAACTACTATAATACTGCCTCCTATGTACAAGAATACAACTACTATAATACTGCTCCTATGTACAAGAATAACTACTATAATACTGCTCCTATGTACAAGAAATATACTATAAACTGCTCCTATGTACAAGTATAACTACTATAATACTGTCCTATGTACAAGAATATAACTACTATAATACTGCTCCTATGTACAAGAATATAACTACTATAATACTGCCTCCTATGCTACAAGAATATAACTACTATAATACTGCTCCTATGTACAAGAATATAACTATAACTACTAATACTGCTCCTATGTACAAGAATATAAACTACTATAAACTGCTCCTATGTACAAGAATATAACTACTATAATACTGCTCCTATTACAAAAATATAACTACTATAATACTGCCTCCTATGTACAAGAATATAACTACTATAATACTGCTCCTATGTACAAGAATATAACTACTATAATTACTGCCTATGACAAGAAATAACTACTATAATACTGCTCCTATGTACAAGAATATAACTACTATTAATACTGCTCCTATGTACAAGAATATAACTACTATACTATAATACTATGCTCCCTATGTACAAGAATATAACTACACTATAATACTGCTCCTATGTACAAGAAATATAACTACTATAATACTGCCTCCTATGTACAAGAATATAACTACTATAATACTGCTTACTATGTACAAGAATATAACTACTACTATAATACTGCTTCCTATGTACAAGAATATAACTACTATAATACTACTGCTCCTATGTACAAGAATATAACTACTATAATACTACCTCCTATGTACAAGAATATAACTACTATAATACTGCTCCTATGTACAAGAATATAACTACTATAATACTGCTCCTATGTACAAGAATATAACTACTATAATACTGCTCCTATGTACAAGAATATAACTACTATAATACTGCTCCTATGTACAAGAATATAACTACTATACTGCTCCTATGTACAAGAATTACTATATAATACTGCCTCCTATGTACAAGAATATAACTACTATAATACTGCTCTATGTACAAGAATATAACTACTATAATACTGCTCCTATGTACAAGAATATAAACTATATATATACTGCTCCTATGTACAAGAATATAACTACTGCCTCCTATGTACACAAGAATATAACTACTATAATACTGCTCCTATGTACAAGAAATATAACTACTATAATACTGCCTCCTATGTACAGAATATAACTACTATAATACTGCTCCTATGTACAAGAATATAACTACTATAATACTGCTCCTATGTACAAGAATATAACTACTATAATACTGCTCCTATGTACAAACTACTATAAACTGTATAACTACTATAATACTGCTCCTATGTACAAGAATAACTACTATACTGCTCCTATGTACAAGAATATAACTACTATAATACTCTATGTACAAGAATATAACCTAATACTGCTCCTATGTACAAGAATATAACTACTATAATACTGCCTATGTACAAGATATAACTACTATAATACTGCTCCTATGTACAAGAATATAACTACTATAATACTGCCTCCCTATGTACAAGAATATAACTACTATAATACTGCTCCTATGTACAAGAATATAACTACTATAATACTGCTCCTATGTACAAGAATATATACTACTATAATACTGCTCCTATGTACAAGAATATAACTACTATAATACTGCTCCTATGTACAAGAATATAACTACTATAATACTGCTCCTATGTACAAGAATATAACTACTATAATACTGCCTCCTATGTACAAGAATATAACTACTATAATACTGCTCCTATGTACAAGAATATAACTACTATAATACTGCTCCTATGTACAAGAATATAACTACTACTATAATACTGCCTCCTATGTACAAGAATATAACTACTAATAATACTGCCTCCTATGTACAAGAATATAACTACTATAATACTGCTCCTATGTACAAGAATATAACTACGATATATACTGCTCCTATGTACAAGAATATAACTACTATAATACTGCTCCTATGTACAAGAATATAACTACTATAATACTGCTCCTATGTACAAGAATATAACTACTATAATACTGCTCCTATGTACAAGAATATAACTACTAAATACTGCTCCTATGTACAAGAATATAACTACTATAATACTGCTCCTATGTACAAGAATTATAACTACTATAATACTGCTCCTATGTACAAGAATATAACTACTATAATACTGCTCCTATGTACAAGAATATAACTATACTATATAACTACTGCTCCTATGTACAAGAATATAACTACTATAATACTGCTCCTATGTACAAGAATATAACTACTATTACTATAATACTGCTCCTATGTACAAGAATATAACTACTATAATACTGCTCCTATGTACAAGAATAAACTACTATAATACTGCTCCTATGTACAAGAATATAACTACTATAATACTGCTCCTATGTACAAGAATATAACTACTATAATACTGCTCCTATGTACAAGAATATAACTACTATAATTACTGCTCCTATGTACAAGAATATAACTACTATAATACTGCCCCTATGTACAAGAATATAACTACTATAATACTGCTCCTATACAAGAATATATACTACTATAATACTGCCTCCTATGTACAAGAATATAACTACTATAATACTGCTCCTATGTACAAGAATATAACTACTATAATACTGCTCCTATGTACAAGAATATAACTACTATAATACTGCCCCTATGTACAAGAATATAACTACTATGAATACTGCCTCTATGTACAAGAATATAACTACTATAATACTGCTCCTATGTACAAGAATATAACTACTATAAAGAATAACTGCTATACCTATGCCTCCTACAAGAATATAACTACTATAATACTGCTCCTATGTACAAGAATATAACTACTATAATACTGCTCCTATGTACAAGAATATAACTACTATAATACTGCTCCTATGTACAAGAATAGAACTACTATAATACTGCTCCTATGTACAAGAATATAACTACTATAATACTGCTCCTATGTACAAGAGTACATCTACTATATTAGTGAAGCTGGTCTGTCATTAGTATAATACTGCTGCCTGTGTTCGGGGTTGTAGTGTAATACCGCCTGTGTTTCTCCTGCTGCCCCCTGCACTTGTCTGTGGTCGTGTTTTTCATCTCTCCGGTATAAAGGTGACGATTTATTACCTTGTTATGATTGTTTTTATGGCCGCTCTCGTCTCTGGGGATTCCGGGACATTTTCCCCAGGATGGAATCCAATTAGAAGTGACTGGATAGGAAGTAATGTAGATGGCGGTGTACTTCCTGTGGAGCCTGGTCTCTCCTCTCCTGATGGTCAGGTACGGTCAGACCCCGCAGTGTAACCACATTGGAGGAAGCTGATAAGTGTGAGGCGCAGATGATAAATACATGATATGGCGGTTGGTGCGGCTTTCCTTGCTGCGACCTGTCCCAAACTTCCTGCTCAGCTCATTAGCGGACTCCCTGTTATTCCGCCGTCTGATGTCGGTCCAGACGCCCGTCATATTGATGTAACGCGGATCATTATCTGCTCTTCTGCCGCTCACATTTGCTGACTTTACACAATCAACAAATCCCTGGATAACACAGAGGGAATGTCTGCCACGAGACCTCGGGGTCCAAACATCTAAGGCTGGGGCCCATGGGCTGCGCGGGGTTAGGCTTTTCTGGGGCCCCAAACAAATGGACTCCACTGCACCATGCTGCACCCCTTTACCTAGCCCCCCTCTGAGTACTGCACCGCAAGATATTCTGCACCGTATATTGAGTACTGCACCGCATATATCTGCTGCACCGCATATAATCTGCAGTACTGCACTGCATATATCTGAGTACTGCACCGCATATATCTGAGTATGCACCGATATATCTGATCTGAGTACTGCACCACGTATATCTGAGTACTGCACCACATGCATATATCTGAGTACTGCACCGCAGTAACCTCTGAGTACTGCACCATATATCTGAGTACTGCACCCTCATATATCTGAGTACCGCACGCATATATCTGAGTACTGCCACCTATATATATGAGTACTGCACCGTACTGCATATATTGAGTACTGCAGCATATATCTGAGTACTGCACCACATATATCTGTACTGAGTACTGCACCACTGATATGCACCTATATCTGAGTACTGCACCATATATCTGATACTGCTGATACTGCACCTCATATATCTGAGTAACTGCACCACATATATCTGAGTACTGCCCACCTATATATCTGAGTACTGCACCGCATATATCTGAGTACTGCACCTCATATATCTGAGTACTGCACCTATATCTGAGTACTGCACCATATATCTGAGTACTGCACCTCATATATCTGAGTACTGCACCACATATATCTGAGTATATATCTGAGTACTGCACTGCATATATCTGAACTGCACCTATATCTGAGTACTGCACTGCATCTGCATATATCTGAGTACTGCACCTCATATATCTGCAGTATGCATATATCTGAGTACTGCACCACATATATCTGAGTACTGCACCATATATCTGAGTACTGCACCACATATATCTGAGTACTGCACCTCATATATCTGAGTACTGCACCGCATATATCTGAGTACTGCACCATATATCTGAGTACTGCACCTCATATATCTGCACTGCACTATATATCTGAGTACTGCACCGCACTGAGTATGCATCTGAGTACTGCACCGCTGAACTATATATCTGAGTACTGCACCACATATATCTGAGTACTGCACCGCATATATCTGAGTATGCACCACATATATCTGAGTACTGAGTACACCACATATATCTGAGTACCGCACTGCACTATATATACTGAGTACTGCACCATATATCTGAGTACTGCACCGCGTATATCTGATACTGCACCTACTGCTGCACCGCATATATCTGAGTACTGCACCACATATATCTGAGTACCGCACTGTATATATCTGAGTACTGCACCACATATATCTGAGTACTGCACCGCATATATCTGAGTACTGCACTGCATATATCTGAGTACTGCACTGCATATATCTGAGTACATGCACCGCAATATATCTGAGTACTGTACCACATATATCTGAGTACTGCACCATATATCTGAGTACTGCACCACACATATATCTGAGTACTGCACCGCACCTATATATCTGAGTACTTATATATATATATGAGTACTGCACTGCATATATCTGAAGTACTGCACCAATATATCTGAGTACCGCACTGTATATATCTGAGTACTGCACCACATATATCTGAGTACTGCACCGCGTATATCTGAGTACTGCACCGCATATATCTGAGTACTGCACCACATATATCTGACTACCGCACTGTATATATCTGAGTACTGCACCACATATATCTGAGTACTGACCACGCATATATCTGAGTACTGTACCACATATCTGATATATATCTGAGTACTGCACTGCATATATCTGAGTACTGCACTGCATATATCTGAGTACTGCACCGCATATATCTGAGTACTGCACTGCATATATCTGAGTACTGCACCGCATATATCTGAGTACTGCACTGCATATATCTGAGTACTGCACCAGTATATCTGAGTACTGCACCACATATTATCTGAGTACTGCACCACATATATCTGAGTACTGCACTGCAAATATTTGAGTACTGCACTGCATATATCTGAGTACTGCACCGCATATATCTGAGTACCGCACTGTATATATCTGAGTACTGCACCACGTATATCTGAGTACTGCACCACATATATCTGAGTACTGCACCACGTATATCTGAGTACTGCACCGCATATATCTGAGTACTGCACTGCATATATCTGAGTACTGCACTGCATATATCTGAGTACTGCACCGCATATATCTGAGTACTGCACTGCATATATCTGAGTACTGCACCGCATATATCTGAGTACTGCACCGCATATATCTGAGTACTGCACCGCATATATCTGAGTACTGCACTGCATATATCTGAGTACTGCACCGCATATATCTGAGTACTGCACTGCATATATCTGAGTACTGCACCGTATATATATCTGAGTACCTGCACTGCATATATCTGAGTACTGCACCGCATATATCTGCACTGCAGTACTGCACTGATATATATCTAAGTACTGCACCTCATATATCTGCAGTACTGCACCGCGTATATCTGAGTACTGCACCACATATATCTGAGTACTGCACTATATCTGCATATATCTGAGTACTGCACCACACTGCACTATATCTGAGTACTGCACCGAGTACACTATATATCTGAGTACTGCACCGCACTGAGTACTGCATATATATCTGAGTACTGCACCGCTGAGTACTATATCTGAGTACTGCACCGCATATATCTGAGTACTGCACCGCATATATCTGAGTACTGCACCGCATATATCTGAGTACTGCACCGTATATCTGCTGCACCGTATATCTATCTGAGTACTGCACCATATCATATATCTGAGTACTGCACCACATATATCTGAGTACTGAGTACTGCACCGCATATATCTGATATATCTGAGTACTGCACTATATGCTGCACATATATCTGATACTGCACCGACTGATATATCTGAGTACTGCACCTATATCTGCTGCAAATATTCTGCAGTACTGCACCGCATTATATCTGAGTACTGCACCGCATATATCTGAGTACCGCACTGCATCTGATATATCTGAGTACTGCACCACGTATATCTGAGTACTGCACCACATATATCTGAGTACTGCACCACTATATATCTGAGTACTGCCACTGCATATATTGAGTACTGCACTGCATATATCTGAGTACTGCACCGCACATATCTGATACTCTGATATATATCTGTACTGCACCACATATCTGAGTACTGCACCACATATATACTGAGTACTGCACCACATATATCTGAGTACTGCACTGCACATATATCTGAGTACTGCACCGCATATATCTGAGTACTGCGCCTGACATATATCTGAGTACTGAGTACACCGCATATATCTGAGTACCGCACTGCATATATCTGAACTGTACTGCACCACATATCTGAGTACTGCACCGCATATACTGCAGTATACTGCACCGCTATATCTGAGTACTGCACCGCATATATCTGAGTACTGCACCACATATATATGCTGAGTACTGCACCTGCATATATCTGAGTACTGCACTGCGCATATATCTGAGTACTGCACTGCATATATCTGAGTACTGCACCGCTGAGTACATATATCTGAGTACTGCTGCACCTGCATATATCTGCAGTACTGCACATATATCTGAGTACTGCACCGCATATATCTGAGTACTGCACACGCATATATATCTGAGTACTGCACCATATATACTGCCATATATCTGAGTACTGCACCGCACTGAATATATCCTGAGTACTGCACCGCAATATCTGAGTACTGCACCGCATATATCTGAGTACTGCAATATATCTGAGTACTGCACTATATCTGCAGTACTGCACCACTATATCTGAGTACTGCACCGCATATATCTGAGTACTGCACCGCGTATATCTGAGTACTGCCACCTGCACCACATATATCTGAGTACTGCTGCACCGCGTATATCTGAGTACTGCCACACATATTCTGAGTACTGCACCGCGTATATATCTGAGTACTGCACCATATATCTGAGTATTGCACCGCATATATCTGAGTACTGCACCACATATATCTGAGTACTGCACCACATATTTCTGAGTACTGCACCACATATATCTGAGTACTGCACCACATATATCTGAGTACTGCACCACATATTTCTGAGTACTGCACCACATATTTCTGAGTACTGCACCACATATATCTGAGTACTGCGCCACATATTTCTAAGTACTGCACCACATATATCTGAGTACTGCACCGCAGATATCTGAGTACTGCACCGTATATATATATGAGTACTGCACCGCTTATATCTGAGTACTGCACTGCATATATCTGAGTACTGCACACCTATATATCTGAGTACTGCACCGCGATATATCTGAGTACTGCACCAATATATCTGAGTACTGCACCTCATATATCTGAGTACTGCACCGCACTGTATACCACATATATCTGAGTACTGCACCATATATCTGCAGTACTGCATATATATATATCTGAGTACTGCGCCACATATTTCTAAGTACTGCACCACATATATCTGAGTACTGCACCGCAGATATCTGAGTACTGCACCGTATATATATATGAGTACTGCACCACATATATCTGAGTACTGCACTGCATATATCTGAGTACTGCACCTCATATATCTGATACTGCACCGCGTATATCTGAGTACTGCACCCACACTGAGTATCTGCACCACATATATTCTGAGTACTGCACCACATCATATCTGAGTACTGCACACATAATATATCTGAGTACTGCACCGCGTATATCTGAGTACTGCACTGCTACTGTATATCTGATATATATATCTGAGTACTGCATATATTCTGAGTACTGCACCTGCTATATCTGAGTACTGCACCACATATATCACACTGTATATATTCTGAGTACTGCCACCGCGATATACTGAGTACTGCACCGCTTATATCTGCAGTACTGCACCGCATATATCTGATACTGCACCACATATATCTGAGTACTGCACCGCGTATATCTGAGTACTGCACCGCGTATATCTGAGTACTGCACTGCAAATATCTGAGTACTGCACCACATATATCTGAGTACTGCACTGCAAATATCTGAGTACTGCACCACATATATCATGTATACTCCACATATACAGGACATATAGATATGTCTACATTTGGATTACTTTTGTTACATATATTTGAAGGTTTATTTGTTGCAGTTATCATTGCTGTACAGACTTAGATGCTCCATGTATCTTACCGTATCTAATAAACATCGGAAAGTTCTAAAAAAAAAAGTATCAATGACCTGGGAGGGAAATAAGTGACAAACAAGTTTCCTTTGTGCTTTTTTCACCCCCATTTCTCGATACTTTGTTGCATGTGACTCTCTTCAGGGGCGTAGCTATAGGGGAAGCAGCTGAATTGGGGGCCCAAACTCAGAAGGGGCCCATCAAGGATGAGGATTAAAAGGCAGCCTCAACAGTATTAGACAATGACGTTATATACAGTATATACATGTAGGAAACTGACGGAGCGGCTGCCGAGCCTGGTCTGAGAGAGAGAGCTTGACTAGCCACAAGAGTGGGGGTTACACAGGAGGAGGGGGTTTCCAAATTTCTGGAGGGGTGTTAATCAAAAATTTTCTGTGGGGCCCGGTCACTTCTAGTTACGCCAATCTCTTGAACTCTCTTGAAGCCATCATTGCTTGTGTCACACTACACAGGACGTCCAGATATGAAATGTCCCCGTATACCTGTGTCCTATGACGACACGGGGGATAAAAGTCGCCCACAAGCCATGACAGTTGCACTTGAAGCTTCTGTGCCTCAAATGTCTCATGCAACTCATTGTATCTCTATGGACGGCACCTGTCGCACTACATCGCTGCTCTAATGCTGTTGTCACAGAAGCTCTTGTGAAAGTTTACACACCCCTCCAGGCCTTTGATGTATTTGTCACCTGTCACATGAAAATCTCAAAGAGGTGGCTGCGTTTTCTGAATCTGAAGCCATGGGATCAGGATTCCTATAGATCAGTGTAGCACCAACCAACCCCCCGCCCCAGGATAACGCTGGATATCATCCCCTCTGAGACGCCTCTGATATACGAGCGAGGACTTTACTGGGGCCCGACGACCTCCTTCTGCTTTCTCAGGTTTAATTGTGTTTGCTGGGAAGCTTCCACGGTCAGGTGACACGACACGCGATCTGTCAGCGCCGCAAACAAACTATGACCGATCCTCGGAATAGTTGTTGTAAATAAGGCGCCGGCTGCACGTACTTATATAGATCAGCGCCGGGGGGGGAGAGGAAGCGACAGACGCCCCCTTGTAAAACAGCAAGAAAACAAAGCATCGACCTGTCAACATGTAAGAAAAATAACTAGAAATAAATACAAACAAATAATCTGCAAAAAGAAACAACGTTACTAAATGATTGTTTACAATAATAGAAATGGATGAAGCTTTGCCTAAAAATCAAACTAAAAACTAAATGTCACATTTCTAAAATCCCACACTTCCGTTTTTTTTAATGCAGACCCATTGAAATGAATGGTTTTGCGTACGGCCGCAAAAAAACGGAACGGACGCGGATAGAAAATATGTTCAGGTGCACGAGGCCTTAAACTTGCTCTATTTTTATGATCCACTCCTGATTTTGGCTTCCAAAATTACAAAGGGAAACCTGACCATGTGGGCGGAACCAAAGACTGGTCCGAGAGACTTTCCTAAGGTTTGCATTGCCCGGGGCAAAGATTTCACTTACTGACACCCTGGCGGAGGTAGACAGGCTCAATGGCGCCCCATATAGTACGTGGAGGCGGCGGCTGCGATCAGGACCCTATGGGATAACGGTGCAGAAGGTCCTGTTGTTTCAACAGGATCAATAGAAATGCGTGGGGCAGAGAAGTGATGTCATAATGATTACGTAGTGATGTAATCACACTGGGTGGAGCTATCACTGGATGCCATTTTCATTTTCATACTCTGTATAGATCAGGAGCTCCACTGACTGAACCAATCCCAAGGGACGGAAATAAAACTTAAAGAGGAATTACCAACTGAAAAACTGTATATACGGCATCAAACATATAGGGGGAGATTTATCATAACTGGTGTAAGGTAGAACTGGCTCAGTTGCCTATAGCAACCAATCAGATTCCTCCTTTCATTTTCCAAAGGAGCTCTGAAGAATGAAAGGAGGAATCTGATTGGTTGCTATGGGCAACTCAGCCAGTTCTACTTTACACCAGTTTGATAAATCTCCCTCATAGTATATACCATAAATGTCTGGTTACCCAAGCAAGAATCTAATGGGAGAATACATGTGGGCGGCCACAAGACACAGATATACATGTCTGTCACCAGATGGTTGGGGGCCACACAGAATGGTAGCGAGGGCCCCATGTGGCCCCCGGGCCTCCAGTTGTGCACCCCCAATATACCTCCTATGCTAAGGGATTTGAAAACAGATAATATTTTGACAAGGGATTCAGGAGATACGCTGCTCTGAGCTGATCCAGGGTGCCAATACTTTTTCAACCCAGGAATGTCATGCGGAGACAAGCGGTCGGTCGCAGTCCACACATTCTCTGGCACTTGTGATATGTGACCATTGCATTCCTTCCCGTCAGCAGCTGGTGGTCATTGACCCTGTCTCATTACTATAACCTGGGCCTTTTCCCTGACCTCTGACCTCCGCCTCATCTTGTACCGATCCAGGAACAACAAGTCCAGATCACCAACAAACCCCCGCAACCCGGGGAGGAGAGTCCTGAACCTGCGGGCACAATGGGAAGAGTCCACTGTCTGATAACTGCAGAACAATAGAACATACCGGGGCTTGTTATACAATATACAAAGTATCGGTTCTGGAGTCATCTCCTGTGTCTTAATGGTTACATTGTTAGCAGGATGACAACCAGTATGACCACCCTTACTGCTCCCAAAATATTGTCAGCAGGTGTTTCCAGAACTCTTATCCCTAATTAAAATGCCAGTTCCTGTTGAGGTCCATGTGTAGTATGGACTCACTGACAACCCCTGTTGTGGTCTAGACAAGTGTCTGTAGCAGTTGTCGCCTCCCTTCCCCCACTACTGATGCATAATGGGAGAGGCATTAATAAGGGGTCAGTAAAGCCTATGTTATACGGCGTCTTCGCCTCCAGCTGCGATGATTTCTAGAGCCGCCCTCTAAGGCCTGTGACAATTTAAAGGATCTACAGTTTCAGGCCTCCAGTGTCACTTACCAGAAGAGTTACCCTAAATGGGCCATCCAAAATTGATTTCAGTGAGCTGCTGGCGGCGTGACATGGCGGGTCACGCTCCGTCCATCTGAAAGGGTCCTAAGTGCCCTCTATAATAAGAGAGGAGCCGGCTGTCTGCACCCGATCCAAGGGTTCACCGCCCAACATACAGGATCCTTGATCCCAGCACCTCACCATTGACTCCCATCAGGATGAACACTCACCATGTCAGCCATGATGGGGTGGACAGGGCCCCCCCCTCCAGGCTCATCTGCTGAAATCATTAGGAGACCTCCAGACAGACTGATGTGTAAGGGGCGGCTCGAATTACTGACCTGGAGAGGACGAGGTGTCTCTGTCTCTTTAAGAGAGAAAACACTTTGGACAAGCTGCAGACAGATTGTTACAATGTATCAGGGACCCCTGAGTCTTGTTAGCTGAGGGGGCAGTCAGTGTTGTCATGGTGACAGAGGACACTATGGGATGTCCTAGTGCACACAGCGCCATCCACTGTGCAGAACCCTGACCTGCCCCTGCCCCTCACCCTCCTGTGGGGTAGTTAATGGACTTCTATCCCTCTCCTACTTTCTCTGCTATAGGAATGGACCATCATGCTCTGTCCTGAATGCCCATCAGGGGGCGCTGTGCCCAGGGCCGTGCCATCAAGCCCTCTATATACTTTGCAAAAGGATGATTCCTCCCCCCAGGCTTCCTCTTCTGCCTGTGTCAGTTTATACTGTGCTTCTGTAATTCTATTCATGAACCAGGAGGCTCAGTCTGAACAGAACTATTTGTCCTTCACAGGTGGGAGAGTTCTGGTTAGCAGAGGATTGTGGGAATGGACCATGTCTGACGCACAGAATAAACCTCTGCCTCCCCCCACATCTGACAACTTACATACTGCACCTTTAAGAGAGTAATCATAAAGTGTCACTGAGTGTCAGGACTACTGCCCCCATCGTGGACTCACTTTCATTGCATTCTACGATTCATCCTTTGAACCTGCTTTGTTATTGGTTGTTCTTTCAGCAATGAAGAGGTTAATTGGCGTCAGGGGGGCATCCCCCAGAGGTCGCAGGACCCTCAGGCCTGTGACTGTCACCTGTGAAACCTAAGCAGGCGGGGGAGGGGGTCTGCTGGGGCTTATTGGGTTACAATATGAAGATTTATATGGACAGGAGGGGGCCGGGCGCGGTTTATGGCGTAGATGGCGCCGGGTCTTTCTTTACACCTATCCCTAACATTTACGTGGAGCTCTTCATCATCAATGACACCGCCACATCTGTTCCCCGTCACTCATGTGATGTCCCCGCACAGCAGGAGCACAACACAGCCAGCTCTGCTACACCGCAACCTGTGGAGGTGCTCATCATCCGCACACATTTATTATGATGGCTGCCTGCTTGCTTTCAGTGAATGAGAACATTCTTCTTTATATCCAGAGGCTGAAAACCAGTATGGAGCTAGTACTTCTCACAGCTGAGGGTTTGTAACAGTTGTATCCAGTCTAGACCATCAGCAGCACAAATCTCTCCTGTCCTGAAAGTTTGTTACAATGTATCAGTGCAGGCGTCATGTATCAGTCTGAAGGATACAGGATAAATCCTCAGCATAGATCTGGATGAAAGAAAACATTCCCATTCACTGACAGCAAGCAGAGTGATGGACCTCTGGACTCTTACACTTGTTGTGAGCCCCCCCATCATCCAGGGGCTCATTCTCCTCACTTCCCCCCTCATTATACTGTGACAGCAGCAGTGCAGGAGGAGGAATGAGAGATTTCATGGCGCTGACACATTGAGACGTTTCATCTACGCTGATAATTCCACAAACCACAAGGTTTCTATTCAATCCAGTTGATGCCCTCTTTATGACTCTATGCAGATTACATGGTGGCTCCCCCTGTCTTCTGAGGCAAGCAAATGCAACTTCAAATGACTCATCTCACCATGACCAGGAGCAGAGCAAACAGAACTTGTGCTTCTGAAAGCGAATTAAGAATCATCTGGGTTCCATTCAGGAGCAAAGGCCCTTCACACAGCCTGCTGCCCCCGACATTGTGCTGAACGAGACAACTCCACCACACATGAAAGAGATGAATCCACTGTAACTGAAAGAGATGAATCCACCATAACTGAAAGAGATGAATCCACTGTAACTGAAAGAGATGAATCCACTGTAACTGAAAGAGATGAATCCACTGTAACTGAAAGAGATGAATCCACCGTAACTGAAAGAGATGAATCCACTGCACACGAATGAGATGAATCCATCACACATGAAAGGGATGAATCCGCTGTACATGAAAGAGATGAATCCACTGCACACAAGAGAGATGAATCCATTGCACACGAATGAGATGAATCCACCACACATGAAAGGGATGAATCCGCTGTACATGAAAGAGATGAATCCACTGCACACAATAGAGATGAATCCACTGCACACGAATGAGATGAATCCACCACACATGAAAGGGATGAATCCATTGCACATAAGAGATTAATCCACCGCACATGAAAGAGATGAATCCACCACACACAAAAGAAATAAATCCATCTGATATGAAAGACATGAATCCACCGCACATGAAAGAGATTAATCCATTGCCCATGGGGGCGCCAAGTAATATCAAAGGTGTGTACGTTAGAAGCTGCACTCCCCCATTATTGATAATGGACGAGTCTCCATTACTACTGTATGACCAGATATATGCAATGTATTGGTTTTGTCAGTGATGGAGGCCCCGATACAAACAAGTCTATACTCTGTTTAATATGTTTTACCTGTAAAAATGCAGCAAAATAATAATAAAACAAATACATAATATGATGTGCTAGTCGCATTTTCTCTGCTTGCTGATTGTTTCCATGTCCTACTAAAACAAATACATAAATGGAAACAATAGAAAAGGTAAAACTGACATTTCCTGACTTTCGTTGATGTTGAAAGTAATGGGGTCAACCGAGCATCACCAAGGGAAGACCTTGACAGAAACTCACACAAAGCAGAGCGTCACTTCACACAGCATCTGATGGGTCAAATCTCCATGAAAGACTGAGAAACTTTATAAACACTTTGCTTAATTTATCTTGTACTGATCCTGAGCTACATAATTATACTCCAGAGCTGTACTCACTATTCTGCTGGTGCAGTCACTGTGTACATACATTACTTATCCTGTACTGATCCTGAGTTACATCCTGTATTATACTCCAGAGCTGCACTCACTATTCTGCTGGTGCAGTCACTGTGTACATACATTACTTATCCTGTACTGATCCTGAGTTACATCCTGTATTATACTCCAGAGCTACACTCACTATTCTGCTGGTGCAGTCACTGTGTACATACATTACTTATCCTGTACTGATCCTGAGTTACATCCTGTATTATACTCCAGAGCTGTACTCACTATTCTGCTGGTGCAGTCACTGTGTACATACATTACTTATCCTGTACTGATCCTGAGTAACATCCTGTATTATACTCCAGAGCTGCACTCACTATTCTGCTTTTACATCATGTTTTGTACTCCACACCTGCACTCACTATTCTGCTGTTACATCATAGCTTATACTCCAGAGCTGTACTCACTATTCTGCTGTTACATCATGTGTAATACTCCATAGCTGCACTCACTATTCTGCTCTTACATCATGTTTTATACTCCAGAGCTGCACTCACTATTCTTCTGTTACATCATGTCTTATACTCCAGAGCTGCACTCACTATTCTGCTGTTACATCCTGTCTTATACTCCAGAGCTGCCGTTACTATCAGTAGCGGATTAAAGGACTCCTCCTGTGTTCACACTTACACTTTTTAACCTTTCAGGACACATAGTCACGTTCGTGAGACTCTTGAGATTCCCAGCCCCCGCCCTCCGGAAGCTCTGAAGCTGCGTGGAATTTGCTTAAATGGCTTTTGCATTAATTCATTCTGTGGTTTATTGTGAAAGTGAAGAAAGAAGTTGGCGCAGGAGCCAAATCCTTTCCCTGGACGCACAAGGGCACGCTCCCTGGAAGAGATCCGCAGCATGCTCAAGGGTCCACCTAGAGGGGAAGAGAAGGGGGAAGAAGGGCCAGCTCCATGTTGTAATCAGCTCTTGGCCCGGCCAGCGTCATATGGAACGGATTACAGCTCCGGCTCACACTGCGTCTACTTGGGTGTTCTGCATCCAGCAGCTCTGAGCTCAGGAAATGCCCTCTGTTCCACCACATGTGGATTGTATGGGAACGCAGGGAGGGACCTGAGGGAGGCCGCAGCGCTGTGGGTGGACAGAGGATGATGAGAGATAGACTCCCGCTACACCATGAGACCGATGGTCGTGGGAGATGGAGGGATTCGTGGTCCTTCCTGTATGGGGTGGGGGCGCAGCTGTGGGGAATAGGCAGTAAATATATAACTATGGACGCCCTGGTGACCCCCCCCCGCTAATCTGTGACCAAATGATAATAAATATGGCGGCTCAGAGATGGTCCATGAGTGGTGATTGTTCTATGGGGAAATTATGTGATTGTATAAAGATGAGGCCCAGATTCGTCCCCAGGAGAACAGGCAGCACCAGAGCTATGGGGTCAGTGGGGGGCATCACCATTGTGGTGGAGTATGTCAGATGTCCTCTTTATGGGCACACCTCTCTGTGCAGGGTGACAAGATGAAGACAAGGGGCAGAGAGGTCACCTTCACGTGTCCAACCTTCATGTATCCAACAATCATGTTTCCAATCTTCATTTGTCTAACCTTCATGACCCAAACATCATGGGGTTACCATATAGATCGAACCTTCAAGTAACCAACCTTCATACTCACAATCTTCATGTGTCCAGTCTGCATGTACCTAAGATTCATGTATCCAACCTTCATGCACACAGCCTTTATGTATCCAACCTTCATGCACACAGCCTTTATGTATCCAACCTTCATGCACACAGCCTTTATGTATCCAACCTTCATGCACACAGCCTTTATGTATCCAACCTTCATGCACACAGCCTTTATGTATCCAACCTTCATGCACACAGCCTTTATGTATCCAACCTTCATGGTTCTGATCTTCATTTGCCCATTATGGTTGACTTTTGTCATTTAGCTAAAATAATTGGATGAGTGGTGCCACAGATGAATCTATAAGAACAATATACATATATATATATATTTCCTCCTCAGTGGCTTGTATGTTTGTTTATGGCGGAGACATTAGAGCGTAAGCTCCTCTGTCCAGTGTGTGGAGATAGTAATCCCCTCACAATGTAATAGATGGTGAAATATGGAATTATGAATGGAGTCAGGTTCATTCTGAGGACGGATTACGTTATTCATACATCACTCAGTTCACACATTGCTCCACAAGGACCAAAAGACTACAAGTAAAATACAAAGAAAACACCAAGACCAGAAGACTACCAGGAGATCACCGGGACCTGACTACCAGGAAAAGACAATGAGACCACCAGGACCAGGAGACTACCAGGACCTGGAGACCACCAGGACCTGGAGACCACCAGCATCAGTAGACGACCAAGACCTGGAGACCACCAGGACCAGGAGACCACCAGCATCAGTAGACGACCAAGACCAGGAGACCACCAGGACCAGGAGACCATCAGGACCAGGAGACCACCAGGACCAGGAGACCACCAGGAAATCACCGGGACCTGACTACCAGGAAAAGACAATGAGACCACCATGATCGGAAGAAGACCAGGAGACAGGAGACCAACATAAGACCTCCAGAAGCCAGGGGCTACAATGACCAAAAGAAAGCCAGACCAGGAAGATTTCCAGGGGACCTCCATACCACCAAAAGAACCAGTAGACTAGACCCCCATCCAGGGGTGAATTGGCCATAGAACCTACAGGGAAATTTCCCGGTTGGCTGATGCCCAGGGGGCCACTAAAGCTCTCCTGATGGCTGCAGGCCAGGTACACAGTGATCTGATGCTCAATAGCCACAGGTGTCCTCCTGAACTCAACTGTATTACCGTCCTCATGATGGTGCTACAGCTGAATACTGTGGTTGGGGCGGCAGGATATTGTGCTGCCCTGTGGTATGTGGTTCTGCGGGGGCGGTATTCCATACTGCACTGTGGTATTACAGGCCCCACCTTCTTCTGTTATCTCTGCCTACTTGTTTTGGCCCCTCTTCTACAACATGGGGCCACTTATAATTTTTTTAACAGGGCCACTTTAAATTCCCAATCCGCCCCTGACCCGCAGGTCTCCCCTTTCTGTGTGTGCTTATATTTAGGGCCTTGAATAGGGGCCACACTGGAGACAGGGGCTGATGGGAGTGATACTTCTGTGTACCGCGCTGTGGAATACACCTAGTACTGAAGAGTACGGCTGGACCCTCTAGGAGGGGTGGACACAGGGCACTGATAGCAGGAAGCCCCCGTCCGCGGCTGCCCCGTGGTGATGGCGCGGTATAGGTGGGGATCGGCCAGCAGGTTGCTGCTTTCCTCGCAGGTTGCAGCTGAACATCTGGCTGGTACTGGATAATGGCCGGGATTGTGCGGCCTCCAGCGTCTGCTCCGCATTGGGCTCCAGCTCCGGATAATCCGTCCCAGATGTACGGGACAGCGGCTTCTCATTAGATGGACCCGGCTCCAGGTTCACAATGTGATATTATGAGACCAGAGGGGAGCTCAGCAAATAAATGAACCCCCCTGTAGGGGGCGCCCCTCTGTGAGCCGCAGATGGAGCTTCTCCTGGCCCCGGGGTAACTGAGGAGCCGCCATGTTGTCATCTCTCTGACTGGCAAGGAGCAGGTCTTCTCATGAGGAAGCATCTGTCTCCACACCCAGACCTCCAAACATGAGCTGGGATCAAAGCGCCCCCCGCCGCCATGTCCGCCATTCCTGACGGGGAGCGAGAGCTTTAAAGGGACGGCGCCCAGTCTTCTGTAAACCAAGCTTTATTTCTCCATAAAAAATCAATGTGCCAACAGAGCTTCAATTCCTTGCCGTTGTCAAAATCTCTGCTTGCTGTTAATGAATAGAAACATTTGCTCTTTCTTCACAATTTGAAAAGTTTTACTTATAATAATTGAATCCAGTCTATCCTCAGTGATCTGCACAGACTGGACTCCAGACCCATACACTGGAACATACATTGTAACAAATTATACTATACAAACTGACCTAATACATTGTAACAAACTATACAAACTGCCCTGATACATTGTAACAAACTATACAAACTGACCTAATACATTGTAACAAACTATACAAACTGCCCTGATATATTGTAACAAACTATACAAACTGCCTTGATACATTGTAACAAACAATAATATACAAACTGCCCTGATTTCGGCCCCTGGATGAAGTCATGGATATTTCAGTTCACTGACAGTAAGCAGAAGTCTGTGAAGAATGGAAGCACGAAGAGGGTCATTTATTAAACTGGTGTAAAGTAGAACTGGCTGAGTTGCCCATAGCAACCAATCAGATTCCTTCTTTCATTCTTCACAGCTCCTTTGGAAAATGAAAGGTGGAATCTGATTGGTTGCTATGGGCAACTCAGCCAGTTCTACTTTACACCAGTTTAATAAATGACCCCAAAAGTCTGTTAGAAAGTTGCAGAACTTTTTATTTTGCTTCTTTGATAACTTTGATGTGAGGAGAATAAGAGGGGTCAGCAAACTGTTGTGAAACTACATCTCCCAACATTCTCTGTTCATTTCTATGGGGAAAACAGCCGGGAGATTGTACATGCTGGGAGTTGTAGTTTCCCAATGCTGCAGGTTGCTACCCCCCCCCCTCTCCCAGTGCCTGATACATTATTACTAGAGACTTTGCTACATTTGATACATTGAAGAGAAGACTTTTGTATCATCCGATTCAGCAGTAGGCATGGATGAAGCTGGGGATTGTCCTGTGAGCAGTTGCCCTATAGGGAGGCGTTTACAGAGGGCTCTGATATGAATGGCGCCGCAGGGCTCTGGACCTTCTTGCGCTTCTTGTGTGGTTCTTGCTCCAATGATAACGAAATAGACAATCGCTTACATTACAACCTCCTAATGTAATCATACAGCTAGAGCTTCGCTACAATGTATCAATAACTGAACACCTGGGGGGGCAGGGAGCTGATTGATATCCGCACAGGGGTCTCGGGGGTGACACTTGTCTGCAGGATGGGGACATCCCTCTGACGCCGCTGAATTTTACCAGAGCTATAAGGTTCCAGCGCGGTGTAAAGAGATCCCGCAGGATTCGTCACGCATTTCAGGATCTCAGAGGCCGCGGAGCATCCCTTTAACAGCTGACGTCTCCGGCTGCAAATGACTCAAATTCTTTCAAGGGCGTAATAATATCTGGAAATGTGAAGTTATACCCGGCCCCTGCTGAGCGGAGCAGGAAACCCCTGTGGGAGTCGCTCCCTTTAGGACCCAGCTGTAAATCAGGATGACGGAAAAGTCGCCACCTGCTGTTATAGGGGATGACGTCATCATGGTGCCAGGCTCCACCCTTTTTGTGATAGCGGTGATGTGACGTCACCTTTCTGAGCCAATGACACCCACATTGACGCTGACAACCAGTGATGCTGCCATGACAGCGCTGTTAGAAGTTGTCACGGCCTCAAACTGACACCCATCTCTCCCCTCCATCCAGATAGAGGAGGGCGGCCGTCTGAGAACACAGGAAAATGTGTATAAAATCACTCTCTGCTTGATGTCTGTGAATAGAAACCCTTTTCTTTTCATTTAGAAGCCAAATGTCCATCTCGACCTAATAAATTGCACACATTTCTAATAGACTTGTATGGCCTGCTTGCTGTCATTGAATGGCTGAACATTGAATGGCCAAACAGACCTAATATTTCTCACAGCTGAGGGTTTGCCACAGTCGAATCCAGTCCAGATCATCTCACCTGCCTTCTGATTGTATACTGATACAGCCAGGGGTAAGATGCTAAATGTACACCAGGGGTGGTGCAGTGGGGGCGTGTCCTGCAGGGCATCTTCAGGGTGGCATCATTTAAACGGGCGTTAGCAAAACAAGCCCATTCATCAGACTTTCAGTTTATTTGTAAATGTCGGTGTAACCTTCTAATAAACTCTGCTTTCTTTCAGTGAATGGCAAAGTTCAGAATTTGCCTTGATCTACTACATCTCACTGCTGTGGGTTTGTTACCGTTGTATCCAGTCTGGACAATCCTCTGTGAGCTAACCACAGCAGCAGCACAATTCTTCTTCCTGTCCTAGTAATTTGTTACAATGTATCATCGCAGGTAACAATTTTAAACTGGAAACAATTGTATCTTAGGTCTGTATGGGTGGTAGGTTATTTACATTCACTGACAGCAAGCAGAATATTCAAAGCAAGTCTGCGACGACCCTTCAATACTAGAATAAATGTGTGGCTGTGATGGATGTGAGCCGCCCTGGGACTTGTAGTTCCCATCTGGCCCCTGCATTGGTTGTCTTTGGCCCGGCCGTGTATCTGCTGCTGTGGAACAAAGGGTCCAGTTTACTCGGCAGCACATAACATGCTTCAGATGGGAGCAGCGGGGTCTTGAGCGCGGCCTCCAGAGCTCTGGTAATTGGGGCCGGTGCGCTGTACGTCCGGGGCGGAGGTACCGGCATAAAACGCCAGCGCTGTGCATTCCACCACGCGTCTTATAAAACATGCTGAGCCGGGGAAATCTTGGCTGCAGAGATGAATTTGCGGGCAGAGAGGAAGGCGGAAACTCACAGAAGAAAGACTCCAGCACAAAAAGGACCTTTCACGAAGGATCAGATCTCCAGACGACCGCAGCTCTGGAGGAAACGCACCGAAAGCTGCTCACCCCCTCACTGCCGGAGAGCCCCCAAATCATCACATGCCTGAAAATCCCAGTCCTCATCTCCAGAGCTAGTGAGATCTGTTACTGGGAAAGTTGGGTGACAAGCAATATGGCCACCATTATCCCCGTACAGTTATAGCCTTCTTCCTTCTGTTCTGCTGGTGTGTCAGTACTCACTGTAGTTCTGGTATTCTATTCATGAACCAGGAGGCTCAGGATGATCAGAGGTCTATGGAATTGTGGGTTGTGTCTTGGTGAGGGATGGAACTGGGGCTGGACGTGCTTGACTTGCCCCTGGGGTTAAGTCAGATGAGGGGGGTCATCTGGGGCCCTTCATTGCCCCTCTCAGCAGACGTCAGCTCTCGGGTTTGATGGCGGCTCCGAGATTTATTCTCCCCAAATATTCCATCCTGGTGACAGAAATAATCCGCGTCTCCTCACCGTAGGACTCCTGGACATATTCTGACGGCAGCCCTAACCCATAGGAGCATCCTCCTAATCTGACTGATGAGAGACCCCCCATTACCTCAGAGTTGTCACTAGTTGTCACCCCCCCTTCCTCAGAGTTGTCACCCCCATTTACTCAGAGTTGTCACTTACTCAGAGTTGTCCAAATCCCATTACCCATTCAGAGTTGTCACCGCCCATTACCTCAAGGTTGACCCTTACTCAGAGTTGCACCCCCCATTATCAGAGTTTGTCACCCCCCATTACCTCAGAGTTGTCACCCCCCCAATTACCTCAGAGTTTGTCCACAATTACCTCAGAGTTTGTCCCCCCCATACCTAGAGTTGTCCCTCCCTCATACCTTACCTCAGTTGTCTACTCAGAGTTGTCACCTGGAGTTGTCATTACTCAGAGTTGTACCCCCCCATTACCTCAAGTTGCACCCCCAATTACCAGAGTTGTCAGAGTGTGAGTCCCCCTTACTCCACCCTATCAGAGTTTGTCCCCCAATTACCTCAGAGTTGCCCCCCCAATTACTCAGAGTTGTCACTCCGATTACCTCCAGAGTTGTACCCCAATCCAGTTACTTACAGAGTTGTCCCCCCCCCAATACCTCAGAGTTGTCACCCCATTACCACACCCCCAATTACCTCAGAGTTGTCCCCCCCCATTACCTCAGAGTTGTCACCCCCCATTACCTCAGAGTTGTCACCCCATTACCTCAGAGTTGTCACCCCCCATTACCTCAGAGTTGTCCCCCCCCAATTACCTCAGAGTTGTCCCCCCATTACCTCAGAGTTGTCACTTACCCAGACCCTGCCCCAATACTCAGAGTTGTCCCCCCCCATTACACAAACCAGAGTTGTCACCCCCCATTACCTCAGAGTTGTCACCTTGTCACCCCCCATTACTCAGAGTTGTCACCCCCCATTACCTCAGAGGTCAGAGTTGTCACTCCCCCCATTACCTCAGAGTTGTCACTCCCCATTACCTCAGAGTTGTCACCCCCATTACCTCAGAGTTGTCCCATTACCTCAGAGTTGTCACCCCAATTACCAGAGTTGTACACCCCCCATTAATTGTACTACTCAGAGTTGTCACTCCCATTATACCTCAGAGTTGTACCCCCATTACCTCAGAGTTGTCACCCCCAATTACCTCAGAGTTGTCACCCCCCCAATTACTCAGAGTTGTCCGTCCCCCCATTACCTCAGAGTTTGTCACCCCCATTACTCAGGAGTTGTTCCCCATTTGTCAGAGTTGTCCCCCCCCAAATCCTCAGAGTTGTCACCCCCCCATTACCTCAGAGTCTGTCACCCCCCCATTACCTCAGAGTTGTCCCCCCATTACCTCAGAGTTGTCACCCCCCAATTACCTCAGAGTTTCACCCCCAATTACCTCAGAGTTGTCCCCCCATTACCTCAGAGTTGTCACCCCCCCCTCAGAGCCCCCCCCAATTACCTCAGATGTTGTCACCCCCCATTACCTCAGAGTTGTCACCCCCCCAATTACCTCAGAGTTGTCCCCCCCAATTACCTTCAGAGTTGTCACCCCATTAACTCAGAGTCCCCCCCATTACCTCAGAGTTGTCCCACCCCCCCAATTACCTCAGAGTTGTCACCCCCCATCCGAATTCCCATTACCTCAGAGTTGTCACCCCCAGTTACCTCAGAACCCCCCAATACCTCAGAGTTGTCACTGAGTTGTCACCCCCCCATTACTCAGAGTTGTCACTCCCCATTACCTCAGAGTTGTCACCCCCCCAATTACCTCAGAGTTGTCCCCCCATTACCTCAGAGTTGTCACCCGAGTTGGGTTTCGCCCCATTACCTCAGAGTTGTCCCCCAATTACCTCAGGAGTTGTCACCCCCCCCATTACCTCAGAGTTGCACCCCCCAACCTCAGGTTTGTCACCCCCATTACCTCAGAGTTGTCACCCCCCCCATTACCTCAGGAGTTGTCACCCCCCCATTACCTCAGAGTTGTCACCCCCCCAATTACCCCCATTACCTCAGAGTGTCACCCCCCCATTATCAGAGTTGTCACCCCAATTACCTCAGAGTTGTCACCCCCCAGAGTTACCCAAGTGTCACCCCCCCCGTTACCTCAGAGGTTGTCACCCCCCCATTACTCAGAGTTGTCACCCCCATTACCTCAGAGTTGTCACCCCCATTACCTCAGAGTTGTCACCCCCCCATTACCTCAGAGTTGTCACCCCCCCAGAGTTGTCACCTCAGAGTTGTCACCCCCCCATTACCTCAGAGTTGTCACCCCCCCCATTACCTTCAGAGTTGTCACCCCCCCATTACCTCAGAGTTGCACCCCCATTACCTCAGAGTTGTCACCCCCCATTACCTCAGAGTTGTCCATTACCCCCAATTACCTCAGAGTTGTCAAACCTCAATTACCCCCCATCCTCAGAGTTGTCACCCCCTCAATTACCTCAGAGTTGTCACCCCCCTTTTCCTCCCCAAACCTAAATTCTGAGGCAGTTTGGGGATGAATAGATAATACATCCCTGAGAGTCTGGGAAAGCTGGGTGACGCCCCCTCCCGTATAATGACAATCCAGAATGTCCCGGAAAGAGGGGAGATCTCCAAAAAGAGAGGCAACACCCCAAATAATTACCTCTCCCCCTCCCTGGGGAGTTCTGGTTTGCCATCGATTTATGGGGGTTTGACCTGGGGTCTATATACAGGGGGATCTGGTGTAGGGTCTGTATACATGTGAGGTCTCTTCTGGGGTCTGTGCACAGGGGGTTTGGTCTGGGGTCTCTATATTGGAAGGTCTGGTCTAGGGTCTGTAGATGGATGAGGGAGGGGTCTAGTTGGGGGTTTGTATACAGGGAGGGGGTCTGCTCTGGGATCTATATAGAGGGGTGTCACGTCTAGGGTCTGTATATGGTAGGTGCGGTCTGGGGTCTGGTCTAGGGTCTTTAAAACATGGTGGGTCTGGTCTAGGGTCTGTATATGGTGGGTCTGGTCTAGGGTCTGTATACAGGGGGGTCTGGTCTGGGGTCTGTATATAGGGGGTCTGGTCTAGGGTCTGTATATGGTAGGTCTGGTCTGGGGTCTATATACAGGGGTGACTGCTCTGAGGTCTGTATATGGGAGGTCTGGTCTAGGGTCTGTATACAGGGGGTCTGGTCTAGGGTCTTTATACATGGTGGGTCTGGTCTAGGGTCTGTATATGGGAGGACTGGTCTAGGGTCTGTATACAGGGGGTCTAGTCTGGGGTCTCTATAGAGTACTGGGCCCTATATCTTTAGTTGTGGTCTGGGGTCTGTATACTGTCACGTTCTGCACCGGCTTCCATGGGGGGGGGGTCACCCACTTGCCAGTAACTGCCTGGAACCACTACAACCCCCATCAGTCCACAGACAGGTCACAGCACAGAAAGATGACACTTGGATCTGTGAGAAGCTGAGATTTGTGTATTCTGGACCCCGAACAAATGACGAGGTCGAGGCGGTCGGACGGCTCAGTGTGAGAAAATCCCAGCACAAACCTTCTGCAATCTTCTTCTAGACTTTGGGCTCTGATATCTCACTGTTTACAGCTCTCTGCTTGCTGTCATTGAATGAGAACAGTCATCAAACCCCTGTATATTCGGTGCTGCGCTCAGCTGAGAAGTGGATACAATTGTAACCAGTGTAGACAATGCTCTGAACAGTCCAGACTGATACATTGTAACAAACTACCAGAGCTGCGCCTCGCTGACGCCACTGCTCCTCTGCGCTGCCCAGTGCCAGGTTATATAGATACTGGCGGTCAGAGCTGTGCATTATGGGAGAATCCGGAGTAACAGGCACAGTGCGATGTCCTGGATCCTCATCATTTCCCTGTGACGGATGATGAGGGTCATTGTTTCATCATTTGTTAGTAGCCTTTGTAAGAGAAAAGTCAAACACGTCTGGTAATGCGGAGGACGCGCTGCTGAGTGATGAGGTGACGCTGAGTCCGCGCCTCGTACGTTCTGCATGGCGATACACTCCAGCTGTGGGGGCGCTACACCCCGGACTCAGGACTGGACCCACTGGTACCCATGTGACCTCTGCAGAGCATCTCACCTGTCACTACATGTATACCACCAGTCAGGGGCGCCTCCCACAGCGCATTATTTAAAGGGGTCCTGGCAGCAGATGACCCCCATCAGGTCCTCACGTGAATGTAATTATAATGTTCTAATAGATTTTATGATTCAATTCACCATCATTTCCAAGATCCGTGTTTGCTGTCAGTGAATGGTACTATTCGGAACCTGCCTTCATCTACCACTTACACCTGAGGATTTGTTACAGTTGTATCCAGGCTGTGTAATCATCTGTCTGCTGTAGCTTCTACTGTATTTTATGTTTGGGTTCCTGCCTTGACCTATGTCTTCTCACAGCAGAGGGCTTGTTACAGTTGTATCCAGACTAGACAATCCTGTCAGCTGCAACTACACCAGCCTCCCTCCCTTCCTGATGGTTTGTTACAATGTATCAGTGCAATAAAATGTATCAGGCTGGCTGAAAGGAAGTGTCCCCTAAAAATCACAAAAACAACCCCTGTAACTCCACACCGACACATTTCATCTGCACTGATACATTGTAACTAACTGTGAGCATGTTACAAAGATTATTCCACCGATTGTCTCGACTGGATACATCTGTAACAAACCCTCAGATGTTAGCAGTATACAGCCAGGAGTGGTTATGAAGAAAAATGTCCCAATTTACTGCCAGCAAGCAGAGATCTTGAAAATGGTGAGAAATTGAAGTACAAAGTGTATGGAAATCTGCAGAGGGTTTTATGACCGGCTGATGGGGTCACATGGCTACTGGAAGTCCTGAGGTAAGTCCTCACCCCCTGACAGTGCCTGTGTCTAGGTCACATGGCTACTGGAAGTCCTGAGGTAAGTCCTCACCCGCTGTCAGTGCCCGTGTCCTCGTCTGCCCATCACCATGTAGTAGATCAAGGCATATGTTGAATTTTGCCATTCACTGAAAGAATGCAGAGATCTTGAAAATGACAAGGATTTGCAACATAACAATGGAATGAGGTTTATGGCAAATGTCTGCGCCAATGTCAGGGCTCATGCACACGACCGCGCCATGTTTTTCGGTCCGCAAATTGCAGATCTGCAAAACACGCATGTCAGATGCATGTGTTACGCAATTTGCGCAACGGAACAGGCGGCGTATAATAGAAATGTCTATTCTTGTCTGAATAGGACGTGTTCTATTTTTTTGCGGGGGCCATGGAACGGAGCAACGGATGCGGACAGCGCACGGAGTGCGGCCCCATTGAAGTAAATGAGTCTGCGTCAGAGCCGCAAAAAATGTGATTGGGGTGCAGACCCAGAAAACGGTCGTGTGAATGAGGCCTTACTGTAAGGGTAGGTTATGTACGAGACCGCCGCCATACCGGGGATGTATAATGTGCAGTGATACATACATCAAAAGCAGAATACACCATCACATATACATACATACACATTAGCCCATAATACCGCACTCATACACTCACCATCACATATACATACATACACATTAGCCCATAATACCGCACTCATACACTCACCATCACATATACATACAT
Source organism: Rhinella marina (assembly GCA_900303285.1). Classification (NCBI taxonomy): domain Eukaryota; kingdom Metazoa; phylum Chordata; class Amphibia; order Anura; family Bufonidae; genus Rhinella; species Rhinella marina. Next base: position 148,483 of record ONZH01011969.1, read on the forward strand.
ACACATTAACCCATAATACCGCACTCATACACTCACCATCACATATACATACATACACATTACCCCATAATACCGCACTCATACACTCACCATCACATATACATACATACACATTAACCCATAATACCGCACTCATACACTCACCATCACATATACATACATACACATTAACCCATAATACCGCACTCATACACTCACCATCACATATACATACATTCACATTAACCCATAATACCGCACTCATACACTCACCATCACATATACATACATACTCACATTAACCCATAATACCGCACTCATACACTCACCATCACATATACATACATACACATTAACCCATAATACCGCACTCATACACTCACCATCACATATACATACATACACATTAACCCATAATACCGCACTCATACACTCACCATCACATATACATACATTCACATTAACCCATAATACCGCACTCATACACTCACCATCACATATACATACATACTCACATTAACCCATAATACCGCACTCATACACTCACCATCACATATACATACATACACATTACCCCATAATACCGCACTCATACACTCACCATCACATATACATACATACACATTAGCCCATAATACCGCACTCATACACTCACCATCACATATACATACATACTCACATTAACCCATAATACCGCACTCATACACTCACATCACATATACATACATACTCACATTAACCCATAATACCGCACTCATACACTCACCATCACATATACATACATACACATTAACCCATAATACCGCACTCATACACTCACCATCACATATACATACATACTCACATTAACCCATAATACCGCACTCATACACTCACCATCACACATACATACATACACATTAGCCCATAATACTGCACTCATACACACCATCACATATACATACATACTCACATTAACCCATAATACCGCACTCATACACTCACCATCACATATACATACATACACATTACCCCATAATACCGCACTCATACACTCACCATCACACATACATACATACTCACATTAACCCATAATACCGCACTCATACACTCACCATCACATATACATACATACTCACATTAACCCATAATACCGCACTCATACACTCACCATCACATATACATACATACACATTAACCCATAATACCGCACTCATACACTCACCATCACATATACATACATACACATTACCCCATAATACCGCACTCATACACTCACCATCACATATACATACATACACATTACCCCATAATACCGCACTCATACACTCACCATCACACATACATACATACTCACATTAACCCATAATACCGCACTCATACACTCACCATCACATATACATACATACACATTAACCCATAATACCGCACTCATACACTCACCATCACACATACATACATACACATTAGCCCATAATACCGCACTCATACACACCATCACATATACATACATACTCAGATTAACCCATAATACCGCACTCATACACTCACCATCACATATACATACATACACATTACCCCATAATACCGCACTCATACACTCACCGTCACATATACATACATACACATTACCCCATAATACCGCACTCATACACTCACCATCACACATACATACATACACATTACCCCATAATACCGCACTCATACACTCACCGTCACACATACATACATACACATTACCCCATAATACCGCACTCATACACTCACCATCACACATACATACACATTACCCCATAATTCCGCACTCATACACTCACCATCACATATACATACATACACATTAACCCATAATACCGCACTCATACACTCACCATCACATATATATACACATACACATTAACCCATAATACCGCAATCATACACACCATCACATATACATACATATACATTAGCCCATAATACCGCACTCATACACTCACCATCACACATACATACATACACATTACCCCATAATTCCGCACTCATACACTCACCATCACATATACATACATACACATTAACCCATAATACCGCACTCATACACTCACCATCACATATATATACATACACATTAACCCATAATACCGCACTCATACACACCATCACATATACATACATTAGCCCATAATACCGCACTCATACACTCACCATCACACATACATACATACACATTAACCCATAATTCCGCACTCATACACTCACCATCACATATACATACATACACATAAGCCCATAATACCGCACTCATACACTCACCATCACATATACATACATACACTTTAGCCCATAATACCGCACTCATACACTCACCATCACACATACATACACATTTCCCCATAATTCCGCACTCATACACTCACCATCACATATACATACATACACATTAACCCATAATACCGCACTCATACACTCACCATCACATATATATACATACACATTAACCCATAATACCGCACTCATACACACCATCACATATACATACATTAGCCCATAATACCGCACTCATACACTCACCATCACACATACATACATACACATTAACCCATAATTCCGCACTCATACACTCACCATCACATATACATACATACACATAAGCCCATAATACCGCACTCATACACTCACCATCACATATACATACATACACTTTAGCCCATAATACCGCACTCATACACTCACCATCACATATACATACATACACATTAGCCCATAATACCGCACTCATACACTCACCATCACATATACATACATACACATTAGCCCATAATACCGCACTCATACACTCACCATCACATATACATACATACACATAAGCCCATAATACCGCACTCATACACTCACCATCACATATACATACATACACATAAGCCCATAATACCGCACTCATACACTCACCATCACACATACATACATACACATTAACCCATAATTCCGCACTCATACACTCACCATCACATATACATACATACACATAAGCCCATAATACCGCACTCATACACTCACCATCACATATACATACATACACTTTAGCCCATAATACCGCACTCATACACTCACCATCACATATACATACATACACATTAGCCCATAATACCGCACTCATACACTCACCATCACATATACATACATACACATTAGCCCATAATACCGCACTCATACACTCACCATCACATATACATACATACACATAAGCCCATAATACCGCACTCATACACTCACCATCACATATACATACATACACATAAGCCCATAATACCGCACTCATACACTCACCATCACATATACATACATACACATTAACCCATAATACCGCACTCATACACTCACCATCACATATACAGACATACACATAAGCCCATAATACCGCACTCATACACTCACCATCACATATACATACATACACATTAACCCATAATACCGCACTCATACACTCACCATCACATATACATACATACACATTAACCCATAATACCGCACTCATACACTCACCATCACACACCAGAATTTCGTCGCTCATACATATTTCATGACATTGTGTATCCTATGTGTGTCCATAATCCGCTATTAAATACTCTGCAGTGGATTTCATGTTTCCCGCGTGTTTGCTGCGGTTTTGTTTGCTGCGGTTTTCACCCCTTTGCTTTGTAAAGGGGGAGATTTTGCCTCCATTCGTCTTCCCTCTGGGGGCAGCCCAGGACCCTGTGTGACTCCCCCCCCCCTCCGCTGAGGTGTTGGGGGCGTGACCCTGCAGTTTGTAGAGAAGCCTCTAATCTCGGCTACAATTGCAGTTAATTCGCCCCATCGAGAAGTGGGTTTGGGATTTCCGAGCTAATCCGTTCCAGACGGGCGGCTGATGAATGTTCTGCCCGTCACCGGGGTAATACCGCCCCTCATCAGCCGGAGCCCATCCAAATAAACTGTTCCCACTGCACCAGTAAATTCTGCCAAACTGCACGTTCCCAGCATGGGAGAATTATCGGCCGTGTGAGCCGCTGATGTGCAAATTCATCAACGTACAGCCGCAAATCCCCCGGCCGCCGCCGCGCACTTCCCAGGCTGAGCCCTGATGATGTCATCAGGATATTTTATTATCACTTTAGTCTCGCTGTAATAAATCAGCCGCTGGATGGGACCCACAGGACGGACACAGGGAAAACCCGCCAAGTACCCGGGCCCAGCATCAGGAGACAGGGGGGCCGCAGCAGCATACAGGGGTGCTGAAGAGCTGACACTCAAATGACAGGTGGATTTAAAGGGGAATTCAGGAGATATCCAGAAATCCCTCCATTGTGATCATTTATCGGGGGGTCCACAACTATATATCTCCAAGGAACACAAACCAGTATACTGGTGAGAGAGAGCAAGGTCGTCACTGCCGCAGCACATGTATCACAGCAGATCCTCACCTTTCAGCAGATCCTCACCTTTCAGCAGAACCTTGTATCTCAGCAGATCCTCACCTTTTAGCAGAAACTTGTCTCACAGCAGATCCTCACCCTTCAGCAGGTCCTCATCTAGCAGCAGATCCTCACTTTTCAGCAGGTCCTCATCTCACAGCAGATCCTCACCCTTCAGCAGGTCCTCATCTCACAGCAGATCCTCACCCTTCAGCAGGTCCTCATCTAGCAGCAGATCCTCACTTTTCAGCAGGTCCTCATCCCACAGCAGATCCTCACCTTTCAGCAGGCCCTCATCTCACAGCAGATCCTCACTTTTCAGCAGGTCCTCATCTCACAGCAGATCCTCACCTTTCAGCAGGCCCTCATCTCACAGCAGATCCTCACTTTTCAGCAGGTCCTCATCTCACAGCAGATCCTCACCTTTCAGCAGGCCCTCATCTCACAGCAGATCCTCACTTTTCAGCAGGTCCTCATCTCACAGCAGATCCTCACCTTTCAGCAGGTCCTCATCTAGCAGCAGATCCTTACCTTTCAGCAGATCCTCCTCTTGCAGCTGATCCTCACCTTTCAGCAGAACCTTGTATCTCAGCAGACCCTCACCCTTCTGCAGGACCTTGTTGCACAGCAGATCCTCACCTTTCAGCAGGTCCTCATCTCACAGCAGATCCTCACCTTTCAACAGAACCTTGTATCACAGCAGATCCTCACCTTTCAACAGAACCTTGTATCACAGCAGATCCTCACCTTTCAGCAGAACCTTGTATCACAGCAGATCCTCACCTTTCAGGAGAACCTTGTATCACAGCTGATACTCACCCTTCAGCAGGTCCTCAGCTCACAGCAGATGCCCATCTTTCAGCAGGACCTTGTATCACAGCAGATCCTTACCTTTCAGCAGAACCTTGTATCACAGCAGATCCTCACCTTTTAGCAGGACCTTGTATCACAGCAGATCCTCACCTTTCAGCAGGCCATCGTCTTGCATCAGATCCTTGTCTTCCAGCAGGTCATCATCTTGCAGCAGATCCTTGTCTTCCCTCAGGTCATCATCTTGCAGCAGATCCTTGTCTTCCAGCAGGTCATCATATTGCATCAGATCCTGGTCTTCAAGCAGGTCATCAAGTTGAATCAGATCCTTGTCTTCCAGCAGGTCATCATCTTGCAGCAGATCCTTGTCTTCCAGCAGGTCATCATCTTGCAGCAGATCCTTGTCTTCCAGCAGGTCATCATATTGCATCAGATCCTGGTCTTCAAGCAGGTCATCAAGTTGAATCAGATCCTTGTCTTCCAGCAGGTCATCATCTTGCAGCAGATCCTTGTCTTCCAGCAGGTCATCATCTTGCATCAGATCCTTGTCTTCCAGCAGGTCATCATCTTGCATCAGATCCTGGTCTTCCAGCAGGTCATCATCTTGCATCAGATCCTGGTCTTCCAGCAGGTCATCATCTTGCATCAGATCCTGGTCTTCCAGAAGGTCATCATCTTGCATCAGATCCTGGTCTTCCAGCAGGTCATCATCTTGCATCAGATCCTGGTCTTCCAGTAGGTCATCATCTTGAATCAGATCCTTGACTTCAGCAGATCTTTGACTTCAGCAGATTCCTGACTTTCAGCAGATTCCCGATTTTCAGCAGATCCTTGACTTCAGCAGATTCCTGAATTCAGCAGATTCCAGACTTCAGCAGGAGCAGATCCTTGACTTTAGCAGATTCCTGAATTCAGCAGATTCCTGACTTTCAGCAGATTCCTGAATTCAGCAGATTCCTGACTTCAGCAGATCCTTGACTTCAGCAGATTCCTGACTTCAGCAGATTCCTGACTTCAGCAGATCCTTGACTTCACCAGATTCCTTGACTTCTCCAGATTCCCAACTTTCAGCAGATCTAACTTCAGCAGATTCCTACTTCAGCAGATTACTGACTTCAGCAGATCCTTGACTTCAGCAGATCCTTGACTTCAGCAGATCCTTGACTTCAGCAGATTCCGACTTCAGCAGATTCCTTGACTTCACCAGATTCCCGACTTTCAGCAGATCTAACTTCAGCAGATTCCAGAGTTCAGCAGATCTAACTTCAGCAGATTCCTGACTTCAGCAGATTCCTGACTTCAGCAGATCCCTGACTTTCAGCAGATTCCTGACTTCAGCAGATTCCTGACTTCAGCAGATTCCCAACTTTCAGCAGATTCCAGACTTCAGCAGATTCCTGACTTTCAGCAGATTCCTGACTTCAGCAGATTCCTGACTTTCAGAACAGAGATCTTTTGCTTTGATCATAATTGCAGCCTTTGAAAAACTGGAAAAATCCTTTTTAAAGCTAAAAAGAAAATCATTAACCTTTTGTGGCGGGGTGAGACGTTCCCTGAGTTTGTCGGGAACTTGGATGAGCTCACCTGCCAAAATAAGCAGCGCGAGCCGTCAGCCACTCAGGGACACCTCAGCGCCATAAATCAAGGGGCGAGTGAGGCCGCTGAGCGCGTTTTATATCATAAGGAGCCTGTGTTTATGAAGGCCAGATAAAAAGGTTTAACCGGAGCAAACACTGGGACTACTGTGTGCAGCCTGGCACCCGCTATAATCACCCGTAATGACAGGAGGAGGTGAGGGGGCAACCCAGAGACAGCGGCCTCCAGGTGCCTGATCCTCTCCACCTATGGGCATCAGTACAGTGTCTACAGCACTTGTGGCCTGTTACATTCACCTATGATCCCGTTTACTTTTCCTGTGTCAGTCTTCACTGCAATTCTCGTATTCTATTCATAAACCTGGAATCTGACTAGAAACAAGGCTATGGTTACCACCCAGATAAGTACCCATGGGACACTAGGACTGGGCACAATTACCCACTGGACACTAGGACTGGGCACAATTACCCACTGGACACCAGAACTGGACACAATTACCCACTGCACACCAGGACTGGGCACAATTACCCACTGGACTCTAGGACTGGGCACACTTCCCACTGGACTCTAGGACTGGGCACAGTTACCCACTGGACACTAGGACTGGGCACAGTTACCCACTGGACACTAGGACTGGGCACAGTTACCCACTGGACACTAGGACTGGGCACAGTTACCCACTGGACACTAGGACTGGGCACAGTTACCCACTGGAAACCAGGACAGGACCAACCACCCCAGGACTGGGCACAATTACCAACTGCACACCAGGACTGGGCACAATTACCCACTGCACACCAGGACTGGGCACAATTACCCACTGCACACCAGGACTGGACACAATTACCCACTGCACACCAGGACTGGGCACAATTACCCACTGGACTATAGGACTGGGCACACTTCCCACTGGACACTAGGACTGGGCACAGTTACCCATAGGACACCAGGACTGGCCACAATTACCCACTGGACTCTAGGACTGGGCACAGTTACCCACTGGACACTAGGACTGGGCACAATTACCCACTGGACACTAGGACTGGGCACAATTACCCACTGGACACTAGGACCGGACACAATTACCCACTGGACACTAGGACCGGACACAATTACCCACTGGTCTCTAGGACTGGACACAATTACCCACTGGACTCTAGGACTGGGCACACTTACCCACTGGACACAAGGACTGGGCACAATTACCCACTGGACACTAGGACTGGGCACAATTACCCACTGGACACTAGGACTGGGCACAATTACCCACTGGACACTAGGACTTGGCACAATTACCCACTGGACATCAGGACTGGGCACAATTACCCACTGGACACCAGGACTGGGCTACAATTACCCACTGGACTCTAGGACTGGGCACAATTACCCACTGGACATTAGGACTGGGCACAATTATCCACTGGACACCAGGACTGGGCACAATTACCCACGGGACAATAAGACTGGGCACAATTACCCACTGGACTCTAGGACTGGGCACAATTACCACCTGGACAATAGGACTGGCCACAATTACCCACTGGACTCTAGGACTGGGCACAATTACCACCTGGACAATAGGACTGGCCACAATTACCCACTGGACACTAGGACTTGGCACAATTACCCACTGGACACTAGGACTGGGCACAATTACCACCTGGACAATAGGACTGGCCACAATTACCCACTGGACTCTAGGACTGGGCACAATTACCACCTGGACAATAGGACTGGCCACAATTACCCACTGGACACTAGGACTGGGCACAATTACCACTGGACACTAGGACTGGGCACAATTACCCACTGGACACTAGGACTGGGCACAATTACCCACTGAACACTAGGACTTGGCACAATTACCCACTGGACACTAGGACTGGGCACAATTACCCACTGGACACTAGGACTGGGCACAATTACCCACTGGACACTAGGACTGGCACAGTTATCCACTGGACACTAGGACTGGGCACAATTACCCACTGACTATAGAACTGGGCACAATTACCCACTGAACACAAGGACTTGGCACAATTACCCACTGGACTATAGGACTGGGCACAGTTACCCACTGGACACAAGGACTGGGCACAATTACCCACTGGACACTAGGACTGGGCACAATTACCCACTGGACACTAGGACTGGGCACAATTACCCACTGGACACTAGGACTTGGCACAATTACCCACTGGACATCAGGACTGGGCACAATTACCCACTGGACACCAGGACTGGGCTACAATTACCCACTGGACTCTAGGACTGGGCACAATTACCCACTGGACATTAGGACTGGGCACAATTATCCACTGGACACCAGGACTGGGCACAATTACCCACGGGACAATAAGACTGGGCACAATTACCCACTGGACTCTAGGACTGGGCACAATTACCACCTGGACAATAGGACTGGCCACAATTACCCACTGGACTCTAGGACTGGGCACAATTACCACCTGGACAATAGGACTGGCCACAATTACCCACTGGACTCTAGGACTGGGCACAATTACCACCTGGACAATAGGACTGGCCACAATTACCCACTGGACACTAGGACTGGGCACAATTACCCACTGGACACTAGGACTGGGCACAATTACCCACTGGACACTAGGACTGGGCACAATTACCCACTGAACAATAGGACTTGGCACAATTACCCACTGGACACTAGGACTGGGCACAATTACCCACTGGACACTAGGACTGGGCACAATTACCCACTGGACACTAGGACTGGCACAGTTATCCACTGGACACTAGGACTGGGCACAATTACCCACTGACTATAGAACTGGGCACAATTACCCACTGAACACAAGGACTTGGCACAATTACCCACTGGACTATAGGACTGGGCACAGTTACCCACTGGACACTAGGACTGGGCACAATTACCTACTGGACACTAGGACTGGGCACAATTACCCACTGGACACCAGGACTGGGCACAATTAACCACTGGACACCAGGACTGGGCACAGTTACTCACTGGACAACAGAACAGTGCACAGTTACCCACTGGACACCTGGACTGGGCACAAATACCCACTGGACACCAGAACAGGGCACATTTACCCACTGGACACTAGGACTGGGCACAATTACCCACTGGATACTAGGACTGGGCACAATTACCCACTGGACACCAGGACTGGGCACAATTACCCACTGGACACAAGAAAAGGGCACAGTTACACACTGGATACCAGGACTGGGCACAATTATCCACTAGACACTAGGACTGGGCACAATTACCCACTGGAGACTTGGACGGCACAATTACCCACTGCATGCCGCTGCACAGCGGCTCATCTCTATGCATAGCAATAGATCCACCTGCTCGTCCTCCCCAGTGATTATAACATCTGGCAATGATCTGCTCCAACGCCCTGCAGATCGTGGGTCAATCACATGGTGCAGATGGCGCTGCCACACGTCATCCCTGCAGAATGTGACTTTGACAAATGATGTTATGAGGAGAGATTTTCCATCTTCATCCAAAAGAAAAGGGAGTGAGAGCAACCAGAGCCGACATATGGGAGCATTACCACGGGAAGGACGCTTATCCATCTACTAGAGATCAGCGGTGACATCACTGAGAACGCCGCCTATCCATCCACTAGAGATCAGCGGTGACATCACTGAGAATGCCACCTATCCATCACTAGAGATCAGCGGTGACATCACTGAGAATGCAGCCTATCCATCACTAGATCAGCGGTGACATCACTGAGAATGCCGCCTATCCATCACTAGAGATCAGCGGTGACATCACTGAAGAATGCCGCCTATCCATCACTAGAGATCAGCGGGTGACATCACTGAGAATGCCGCCTATCCATCACTAGAGATCAGCGGTGACATCACTGAGAATGCCGCCTATCCATCACTAGAGATCAGCGGTGACATCACTGAGAATGCCGCCTATCCATCACTAGAGATCAGCGGTGACATCACTGAGAATGCAGCCTATCCATCACTAGAGATCAGCGGTGACATCACTGAGAATGCCGCCTATCCATCACTAGAGATCAGGCGGTGACATCACTGAGAATGCAGCCTATCCATCACTAGAGATCAGCGAGTGACATCACTGAGAATGCCGCCTATCCATCACTAGAGATCAGCAGTGACATCACTGAGAATGCAGCCTATCCATCACTAGAGATGAGCGGTGACATCACTGAGAATGCCGCCTATCCATCACTAGAGATCAGCGGTGACATCACTGAGAATGCAGCCTATCCATCACTAAGAGATTCAGCGGTGACATCACTGAGATGCCGCCTATCCATCACTGAGAATTTCGCCTATCACTAGAGATCAGCGGTGACATCACTGAGAATGCAGCCTATCCATCACTAGAGATCAGCGGTGACATCACTGAGAATGCAGCCTATCCATCACTAGAGATCAGCGGTGACATCACTGAGAATGCCGCCTATCCATCACTAGAGATCAGCGGTGACATCACTGAGAATGCAGCCTATCCATCACTAGAGATCAGCGGTGACATCACTGAGAATGCCGCCTATCACTAGAGATCAGCGGTGACATCACTGAGAATGCCGCCTATCACTAGAGATCAGCGATGACATCACTGTGAGCCCCCACTATTGCTTTAGCTTTTACCCTCCTTATTATTTTCAGGGTGTGTCGGTCGTGGTTTGACCTTTGAACCGGGGGCGTGATGATCTTGGGGTCACTCTCATCTCTGATGCCCTGGAGCTTGTAGGATATATCTGATTGGAACAGCTTGGAGCGGCTGGATTCTCCTGATTAAGCAGAGCAGTGGGATATCGGGTGAACCGAGGGCGTAGCGGACTGCAGCTCCGGATTATACTGCAGTGGATCCTGCTGAGAGGAATCCATTATAGACGATAATAACACGACTGCTGATCGATATCAACAACAAAGGTCTCCAGACCCAATAGTGGCAGAAATACGGGGGTGCGCTGTTGTATCAGTGTGTATGTGGGTGTATTATAGTAGTTATATTCTTGTACATAGGTGCAGTATTATAGTAGTTATATTCTTGTACATAGGAGCAGTATTATAGTAGTTATATTCTTGTACATAGGAGCAGTATTATAGTAGTTATATTCTTGTACATAGGAGCAGTATTATAGTAGTTATATTCTTGTACATAGGAGGCAGTATTATAGTAGTATTCTGTACTAGGAGCAGTATATAGTAGTTATATTCTTGTACATAGGAGCAGTATTATAGTAGTTATATTCTTGTACATAGGAGCAGTATTATAGTAGTTATATTCTTGTACATAGGAGGCAGTATTATAGTAGTTATATTCTTGTACATAGGAGCAGTATTATAGTAGTTCTATTCTTGTACATAGGAGGCAGTATTATAGTAGTTATATTCTTGTACATAGGAGGCAATTTTTATTGTAAAAAACAAAGCAAATACAATGAAATACAATTTTTCCATCAAATCAAAACAGAAATCACAGCACTGTACAATACATGTATCACTTCAGTACAAACTATAAACTATATAATGTAAGTTGTAACTTTAAAAAGAAAAAGTCCACATCTGCTGAGGAAGGAGGAGAAAAAATAAATACATTTCAATCCAGACATACATTTAACCATAACTTTTTGTTTTTCTGGTCCCTCTTAATCTCCAATGATTTTGTCCACCTGAGCTCGGACAGTATGTGGGTGACTGCGGTGGTATGATGGAAGGCCTCACTGTGTAGGGACACCCGGGTTCTTGTATGCCAGTGGTAATATTTAATGACTGTTATTATTAGATACATTGTACCCTTGTCGACAGAATTATTAGCAGATGGGACGCCATAAATAATATCTGGATATTTCAGGGACAATAACCTCGGGATCTTTAAGATGTTGGACCTTGTACATAGGAGCAGTATTATAGTAGTTATATTCTTGTACATAGGAGGTAGTCTTGTACATAGTATTGTAGTTATATTCTTGTACATAGTAGTTATAGTAGTAATATAGTAGTTACTCTTGTACAGGAGCAGTATTATAGTAGTTATATTCTTGTAGTATATTCTTGTACATAGGAGCTTGTAGTATTATAGTAGTTATATATTCTCTGTATATAACTTGTATAGGAGCAGTATTATAGTAGTTATAGTAGTTATATCTTGTACATTATTGTAGTTATATTCATAGGAGCAGTATTATAGTAGTTAGTACATATATTCTTGTACTTGTAGTTATATCATAGGAGCAGTATTATAGTAGTTATATTCTTGTACAGGAGGAGCAGTATTATAGTAGTTATATTCTTGTACATGGAGGCAGTATTATAGTAGTTATATTCTTGTACATAGGAGGCAGTATTATAGTAGTTATATTCTTGTACATAGGAGCAGTATTATAGTAGTTATATTCTTGTACATAGGAGCAGTATTATAGTAGTTATATTCTTGTAACATAGGAGGCAGTATTATAGTAGTTATATTCTTGTACATAGGAGGCAGTATTATAGTAGTTATATTCTTGTACATAGGAGCAGTATTATAGTAGTTATATTCTTGTACATAGGAGCAGTATTATAGTAGTTATATTCTTGTACATAGGGCAGTATTATAGTAGTTATATTCTTGTACATAGGAGGCAGTATTATAGTAGTTTATTTCTTGTACTAGGGCAGTATATAGTAGTTATATTCTTGTACATGGAGGCAGTATTATAGTAGTTATATTCTTTGTACATAAGGAGCAGTTATTATAGTAGTTATATTCTTGTACATAGGAGCAGTATTATAGTAGTTATATTCTTGTACATAGGAGCAGTATTATAGTAGTTATATTCTTGTACATAGGAGCAGTATTATAGTAGTTATATTCTTGTACATAGGAGCAGTATTATAGTTAGTTATATTCTTGTACATAGGAGCAGTATTATAGTAGTTATATTCTTGTACATAGGAGCAGTATTATAGTAGTTATATTCTTGTACATAGGAGCAGTATTATAGTAGTTATATTCTTGTACATAGGAGCAGTATTATAGTAGTTATATTCTTGTACATAGGAGCAAGTATTATAGTAGTACTACATAGGAGCAGTAGTATTATAGTAGTTATATTCTTGTACATAGGAGCAGTATTATAGTAGTTATATTTGTACTTGTACATAGGAGCAGTATTATATAGTAGTATATTCTTGTACATAGGAGCAGTATTATAGTAGTTATATTCTTGTACATAGGAGCAGTATTATAGTATTATTTCTTGTTATATTTCTTGTACATAGGAGCAGTATTATAGTAGTTATATTCTTGTACATAGGAGCAGTATTATAGTAGTTATATTCTTGTACATAGGAGGCAGTATTATAGTAGTTATATTCTTGTACATAGTAGTTACTTGTACATATATTATAGTAGTTATATCTTGTACATAGTAGAGTACAGTATTATAGTATTATAGTAGTAGTTATATAGTTATATTCTTGTACATAGGAGCAGTATTATAGTAGTTATATTCTTGTACATAGGAGCAGTATTATAGTAGTACATAGGAGCAGTATGTAGTTATATTCTTGATAGGAGCAGTATTATAGTAGTTGTACAACTCTTTATAAGTTTGGCGCATCCACCGCCACATGTAGAGTATATTATGACCGGCTACTACAATGCCAGGAGCAGTCTTAGTATTAAGTAGACTTGTACCCCTTTATTCCCATCTATTTTCAGTATATGTTCTCCAGTAATAACTTTGTGTTTATAATCAGACCAATTACTTACATATTTCTTGTAATGAGACCACCTTATTATAGTAGTTATATTCTTGTACTCCCATAGTGGATTCTTGTACATAGGAGCCCTCGTGGCCTTGTACCAGCTTATTATTATATTCTTGTACTATAAGTAGTGTAGGATATTATAGTAATTACTATATTTATAGTAGAATTCTTGTATAGGAGCAAATCTTGTACACGTGTAGTTAGTACTTGTACAGCAGCCCCTGTAGTTAGCTATGTAGTTAATCAGGTAGGCAAGGTTATATTCTTGTTAACCCTCCATAGCACACATAGCTATTATAGTACTACTAATTTACATTGACTTTTCTGGCAGATTTGCAGTTAATGTTACATATTAAAGACACGGGAAATATGTTTTCGGTTTATTGTTTACAGCGATCAATTATGAAGTAAATTCCGACCGTATGTGACTGGACGAGGATCCTGCGCTGTGTACTGTGAGCACGGTGATGGAAATGACCCATCTTCTGTGGGAAGGATTAGGATATTGCAGAGGAAAGTCGTGTTCCTCTTGTGATCCTTGCCAGAAAACATTGGGGCGCATTCATCAAGCTCGTCTGTTTTTAAGTGTAAAACTAGACCACAGTATTGCATTCATTTGTCTTACTTTGGCCACAATTGATGAATAAAGGCTACTTTCACACTAGCATTTTATAATTCCGGTATTGAGTTCCGTCATAGGGGCTCAATACCGGAAAAAAACGCTTCAGTTTTGTCCCCATTCATTGTCAATGGGGACAAAACTGAACTGAAGACAACGGAGGCTCCTGAAAGCATTCTGTTCCGTCTTCAGACCGGAGAACAAACCGCAGCATGCTGTCCAGGCATCCGCACCAAGACGGATCCGGAATGACCCCCAATGCAAGTCAATGGGGACGGATCCGTTTGGTGTGACACACCAGTAATCCGGATCTGTCCTCCATTGACTTGCAATGGGGGGTCATTCCGGATCCAACTACACAGAAATACAGAAATACATACAGACATACATACACATACATACTCCAGGCAGGGACGCCGGCAGCACGTCTTCACGCACCTCCTGCGCGCAGCTATGACGTTTCCCCACTGCGCCCAGCAGAGGGCGCTGTGGGAATCGTCATCACTGCGCACAGGAGGCGCGTGAAGACGTGCTGCCGGCGTCCCTGCCTGGAGTATGTATGTGTATGTATGTCTGTATGTATTTCTGTCCCAATGTCTGTCAACATGTGTGGGACCAGACCTCTGCTCCGGCTCCACACATGTATCAGCGGCAGCACGCATCCGTTGGCACCCTTTAGGTGCCGGATCCGTGCTGCCGCTAGTGTGAAAGAGGCCTTAGACTCAGCGTATTGTTATTAGTCTGACCTCTGGTGGTCGTTTTCAGTATGATGGGTTCATATTCACTTAGACTGGCCTAATGTATTTGTGCATGAAAAAAGTTGCATCTGTGCGGAGAAAAGTCACGTCTCCAGGAAAGTGCGACTTTTAATGCGAAAAGTCTCACTTCACTACTGAAAACAGATAAAGAGAAGTATAACTCCTGGAATGGAGCAGAAATTAAACTGTTTTTGCAACAAATTCAGACTGAAATAGGTCAGAAAAAAAGTTAGAAAACTTCAAAAATCAAAATAGGAGGAAATGGCTCAAAAGCCTCCAAAACTGGCAACATTTCAGTAGTAAATGCAACTGAAAAAAATGAAAGTAAAAACAGGCACAAGCTCTTTAGTAAATGTGCCCCAGTGGCTGCCCTGTAGATTGTCAGCTCTGAGGTCCAGGTTCCCCGTTCTCTTCATTGTCAGTTGAAGTTTTGAGCTGTGTTCACACCTCCTCCAGTCGTTCTCTTTCCTATGTCCTGGGATCCGTCTGATCTGCTGATGCTGCTGTGATTATAGGGAGGCCATGATGCTAGTGTGAACGGCCGCCAGATTCCTATCCAGCCATCAGGATGAACTTATTCCAAAGGTCTTGTAAATGTCTGATTACTGTTAATGAGCTAACATTGCAAAACTGTTCACACCCTTAATTTGCATAATGTCTCATTCCTATCACACCTTTTTATCCTACTCTCATACAGGCTTAGGCCTCATGCACACGAACGTGTGCCGCCCTGCCCGTGCCCGTGCTGTGGTCCGCAATGCACAGGCACTGACCGTGAGGCCACCGCATGCGGATCGTGGACCCATTCACTTGAATAGGGTCCGCGATCCGCATCCAAGCACTACTTTTTTGCGGTGCGGAGGCGCGGCCAGAAACACCACTGAAGCACACCGAAGTGCTTCCGTGGTGTTCCGATCCGCATCTCCCGGATCGCAGACCCATTGAAGTGAATGGGTCCGCGATCCGTGATGCGGGCTGCACACCTTCCTCTTTACACATACATACCTCCTCTTACATCTTCATACCTCCTCTTACACTTTCATACCTCCTCTGACACATGCATACCTCTCTTAATCTTCATACCTCCTCTTCTATTACAATGCATACCTCTTACATCTCATACATCCTTACACATACATACCTCCTCTGACATCTTCATACCTCTTCTTACATCTTCATACCTCCTCTTACATCTTCATACCTCTTCTTACATCTCTCTCTTACACATCATACCTCCTCTTCTTCACACATACATACTTCTTTACTCCTCTACTCTTCATACTCTCTCTTACCTTCCTCCTTCCTCTTCATCATATCCTCCTCCTCTTATACATCTTCTTACATCCACCTCCTCTTACATCTTCTACATCCTCCTCTTACACATACATACCTCCTCTTACATCTTCATACCTCTCTTACACATACATACCTCCTCTTACACACATTACATATCATACCTCCTCTTACATTCATACCTCCTCTTACATCTTCATACCTCCTCTTACATACATCATCTTTCACATACCCTCCTCTTACATCTTCATACTCTCTTACATCTTCTACCTTCTCACACATACATACCTCCTCTTACATCTTCATACCTCCTCTTACATCTCATACCTCCATCTTACATCTTCACTCCTCCTCCTTACAATACATACCTCCTCTACATCTACATACTCCTCCTCTACATTCTTCATACTCCTCTTACATCTTCATACCTCCTCCTCTTACACATACATTACATCTCCTCTTTACACTTCATACCTCCTCATACCTCCTCTTACATCTTCATACCTCCTCTTTTTCCACATACCTCATCTCTATATACCTCCAATACAGCCTTATATACCTACACTTGTTTATCAACAATATGTAACAGTCTGCAGAATCGGAGCGGTCAGATTCAGACCCCACTAGAAGAAGATGATGATGATTATAGTAGTTGCAGTACTTCTTTGATTAACCCCTTGTGATCAGCTCGGGGACTCTTTGCATGCTGTTGTGGTGAGGTCTGGTCCACATTTCCAGGGCGCTGCCATTCCTCACATGACTTGGCATTAGCTGAGGACGTGGCTCCGCCATGTGCACTCTGACCCCTGACACTGGGAGCAGCAGATAAGGAGGGCAGTGTCATCCCACAGGGACTGTGCTAAGGTCTGGCCTGGATTAAGGACTGTGAGGCCTGATTGTTCTCATGGAAAAAAAAATATAAAGCTAAAAATAAAAGGCCAGGGGCAGAAAACACAGAAACCGGCGGCACCTGAAATGTATCAGTATGTATCAGCCACTGAATAATGTGTGACAGGGAATATTAACCCTCCCCTCCCCAGCTCGATTTTTTGTGGGACCGTGGAAGGGACAGCACTGAAATGAAGGGTCTGTATCCAAGCTGCAGAGATTCTACTACAAATCACAATAAATATCTTTTCTACTTCCCATTGCTGAGAAAACAATTATCATTTTTTATTACTACTTTTGAAGCAATCATATCATTTATGTCCCCAGGAGCTCACAATCTAATTTCCATATCTCACATGTAATGAATCAACCCCATCATCCCTGCACTATAAAACTCATAATCTAATCTCGCTATCTCACTCAATTTATCACCCTCATCATCCCTGTATCCAGGAGCTTACAATCTTATTTCCATATCTCACACACAGTGTATCACTCCCATCATCCCTGTACCCAGGAGCTCACAATCTTATCTCCCTATCTCACACGCAGTGTCACCCCCATCATCCTTGTACCCAGGAGCTCACAATCTTATTTCCATATCTCACAGTTATCACTCCCATCATCCCTGTAACCAGGACTCACAATCTCCTCTCACACAGTGTCACCAATATCCCCAGGAGCTCACAATCTAATTACCCTATCTCACATAATGTATCACCCCCATCATACTTGCACCCATGAGCTCACAATCTAATCTACTTTCACACCCATTTATCACTCCCAACATCTTTGACCCCAGGAGCTTACAATCTAATCTCTCAGTCTCACATACATAGGTGGTCCATTTATCTATCAGTATGTTTCTGCCTACTAAGTGCATGCAGACGTGGCCCCTGGTTGGATCTGATCCCAGGAGCCCTGTGCTGTAGAGGAACCACTTGCATCCATACGTGTGACTAAGAGCAGCGGCTTCTCTTATTATGATGCTCCAGAGCTGTTATCGTGTCCGCAGCCTGTAAGAGGCGCAGGTGTCACACTTGTAGTATGTGCCCCCACGTTATCCTCCGTGTCACACGTCATTGTGAAGAAGCCCCAGTCAGCGACCGTTAGTGTTTCCAATTAGCGGTAGGTGCCGCTGGTAGACTGATGACATCATCAGTGGAGAGTGTGCAATCACTGGACGGGTAATCCTTGCTTTATCTCTTAACTATGCCTGAAATGTGAACTTCTGCTCAACATCACAACTAAATGCAAACTTCTGGAGGAAAGGAACGCATCGCCGCCGTCAGCCACGGAGCCGTACAGTGAAATCCACGTGGAGAGGTGAGGATAGCACAGTGACCTGCATATGGGACTTAGGCCTCATTCACATGTCCATGTCCGTGATGACATCCAGGAGAAGACGGTCAGTGGTTTATCCACGAAGGATCTAGGTGTGTCTGTGTATGATCCATATTCCATAGTCTGAGTTAATTTTCAGAGCATATTCTAGGAACAATCTGTGGAAATCGTGGACCAAACACGGATGGCACAGACACAGACTATAATGTGGATGAGGGATCCGTAATCATAGACAAAAAATAGGGCATGCTTCCATGATGTCACCACGGACCCCCCATCCATGGAAAACCACTGGTGTGGGAATATACACATTAAAGTCAATGGACATGTGCTCTCCGAGGTTTACTGATTTGTAAAAACTAAAGACTTAGAAAAACTGCATGACAACTCATGTGGAGGCTGTAATAGTGGCCGTGCCGGCCCAGAGTTCACAAAATGGCAATAACAACATGGACTGTATGTGATACAATATAACAGTGTGGACTATGTGTGATACAATATAACAGTGTGGACTGTGAGTGATACAATATAACAGTGTGGACTATGTGTGATACAATATAACAATGTGGACTGTGAGTGATACAATATAACAGTGTGGACTATGTGTGATACAATATAACAATGTGGACTGTATGTGATACAATGTAACAGTGTGGACTATGTGTGATACAATATAACAATGTGGACTGTATGTGATACAATATAACAGTGCGGACTGTACATGATACATTATAACAATGTGGACTGTGAGTGATACAATATAACAGTGTGGACTGTATGTGATACAATATAACAGTGCGGACTGTATGTGATACATTATAACAATGTGGACTGTATGTGATACAATGTAACAGTGTGGACTATGTGTGATACAATATAACAATGTGGACTGTGAGTGATACAATATAACAGTGTGGACTGTATGTGATACAATATAACAGTGTGGACTGTATGTGATACAATATAACATTGTGGACTGTACATGATACATTATAACAATGTGGACTGTGAGTGATACAATATAACAGTGTGGACTGTATGTGATACAATATAACAGTGCGGACTGTATGTGATACATTATAACAGTGCGGACTGTACATGATACATTATAACAATGTGGACTGTATGTGATACAGTGTAACAGTGTGGACTGTATGTGATACAATGTAACAGTGTGGACTGTATGTGATACAATATAACAGTGCGGACTGTACATGATACATTATAACAATGTGGACTGTGAGTGATACAATATAACAGTGTGGACTGTATGTGATACAATATAACATTGTGGACTGTATGTGATACAATATAACATGTGGACTGTATGTGATACAATATAACAGTGTGGACTGTATGTGATACAATGTAACAGTGTGGACTGTATGTGATACAATATAACAGTGTGGACTGTATGTGATACAATATAACATTGTGGACTGTATGTGATACAATATAACAATGTGGACTGTATGTGATACAATATAACAGTGTGGACTGTATGTGATACAATATAACAGTGTGGACTATGTGTGATACAATATAACAATGTGGACTGTATGTGATACAATATAACAATGTGGACTATATGTGATACAATATAACAGTGTGGACTGTACGTGATACATTATAACAATGTGGACTGTGTGTGATACATTATAACAGTGTGGACTGTGAGTGATACAATATAACAGTGTGGACTGTGAGTGATACAATATAACAATGTGGACTGTGTGTGATACATTATAACAGTGTGGACTGTGAGTGATACAATATAACAGTGTGGACTGTATGTGATACAATATAACAGTGTGGACTGTATGTGATACAATATAACATTGTGGACTGTATGTGATACATTATAACAATGTGGACTGTGTGTGATACATTATAACAGTGTGGACTGTGAGTGATACAATATAAACAGTGTGACTGTGTGATACAATAACAGTGTGGACTGTGTGTGATACAATATAACAGTGTGGACTGTGTGTATGTGATACAATATAACAGTGTGGACTGTATGTGATACAATATAACAGTGTGGACTGTATGTGATACAATATAACATTGTGGACTGTGTGTGATACAATATAACAATGTGGACTGTATGTGATACAATATAAAATGTGACAGTGTGGACTGTATGTGATACAATTATAACAATGTGGACTGTATGTGATACAATATAACAATGTGGACTGTATGTGATACAATATAACAATGTGGACTGTATGTGATACAATATAACAGTGTGGACTGTATGTGATACAATATAACAGTGTGGACTGTATGTGATACAATATAACATGTGTGGACTGTATGTGATACAATATAACAATGTGGACTGTATGTGATACAATATAACAGTGTGGACTGTGTGTGATACAATATAACAGTGCGGACTGTACATGATACATTATAACAATGTGGACTGTGAGTGATACAATATAACAGTGTGGACTGTATGAGTGATACAATATAACAGTGTGGACTGTATGTGATACAATATAAATACAGTGTGGATACTGTATGTGATACAATATAACAGTGTGGATGGACTGTATGTGATACAATATAACAGTGCGGACTGTATGTGATACAATATAACAGTGTGGACTGTATGTGATACAATATAACAGTGTGGACTGTATGTGATACAATATAACAGTGTGGACTATGAGTGATACAATATAACAATGTGGACTGTATGTGATACAATATAACAATGTGGACTGTATGTGATACAATATAACAATGTGGACTGTATGTGATACAATATAACAGTGTGGACTATGTGTGATACAATATAACAGTGTGGACTGTATGTGATACAATATAACAGTGTGGACTGTATGTGATACAATATAACAATGTGGACTGTATGTGATACAATGTAACAGTGTGGACTGTATGTGATACAATATAACAGTGTGGACTGTATGTGATACAATATAACAGTGTGGACTGTATGTGATACAATATAACAGTGTGGACTGTATGTGATACAATATAACAGTGTGGACTGTGAGTGATACAATATAACAGTGTGGACTGTATGTGATACAATATAACAGTGTGGACTGTATGTGATACAATATAACAGTGTGGACTGTATGTGATACAATATAACAATGTGGACTGTATGTGATACAATATAAAAGTGTGGACTACTGTATGTGTGATACAATATAACAGTTTGGGTGCTGTACTGTGATGTCGGGCGGTCCTTGCACTTCAGTAGTGATTCTTTTCACATCACTTTTTGTCATTCCTGTCAGATCACCCTCACCCTCCACCACGGCTTACATGGGGCAGAGGGGTGAAGGTGCTTGGTTTTTATGACAGAGACCACCATGGTGTGTGCAGGGGCTGAGCTGTCAGTCCTTGTTCTGCACCACTGACTCAGGGTGGGGGCTCTGAGGTGTCCTGTCATTAACACCTCAACATTCACACCCTGCCAGGAATTTACACTCTCTTCACTTCACAGGGGTCAAACTGCAACCCCCCTAACACTGTCCATTAGAGAAATTTCACAGGGTCGTCCCCTCCTTCAGACCCTATGGAGGTTACATCAGCCTCTATAGAGGTCAAATCAGCCATTAAAAAGGTCATATTAGCCTTTACAGAAATCATAACCGGCCTTTCCGAAGTCATATTATTCTACACATAAAGTATATTGGCCCCTAAAGAGGTCATATCAGCCTCTATAGAAATCATATCACCCTCTACAGAGGATATAGCTGCCCCTACAGAGGATATAGCTGCCCCTACAGAGGATATAGCTGCTCCTACAGAGGATATAGCTGCCCCTACAGAGCATATAGCGGCCCCTACAGAGGATATAGCTGCCCCTACAGAGGATATAGCTGCCCCTACAGAGGATATAGCTGCCCCTACAGAGTATATAGCTGCCCCTACAGAGGATACAGCAGCCTCTACAGAGGATATAGCTGCCTCTACAGAGGATACAGTGGCCCCTACAGAGGATATAGCTGCCCCTACAGAGTATATAGCTGCCCCTACAGAGGATATAGCTGCCCCTACAGAGTATATAGCTGCCCCTACAGAGGATATAGCTGCCCCTACAGAGGATATAGCTGCCCCTACAGAGTATATAGCTGCCCCTACAGAGTATATAGCTGCCCCTACAGAGGATACAGCAGCCTCTTTAGAGGATATAGCAGCCTCTACAGAGGTCACACTAGATCTCTGATGGGGTCTGTAGAAGATCCCTCTGCCCAGCCGTGCCCCAGTAAATCTGCCTTATCACAGAAGGGCGTTTCCACCGTCACACATCAGACATGGAGTTGTCACCATCGATGTGTACATACAGCACAAAGGGGGCGCCCCTCGAAGGACGTGTCTTGGGGGTCATGATGCTTTACTTCAGTCCCCGGCTCTCCAGTTCTTCTCACCCAGTGCCTCACACCTCACGTTATTAACCCCTGAGGATCTGCTGCAGGGTCATTTTCCATTTTTAGAGCTTCCCACATCAGTTCCTGCTCAGCGGTGACAGAAGAATTGAGTGAGGACAATGCTGCTCATCATCTCCGAGGCCTCAGGATTTCCAGATCTGTAATTAAGGCCACTCCACTTCCTGTGAATCCCCCTGAATGTGACAGACAAGACCCTGAGCTGCGAGCGTGGGGCCCGGGAACATCAACCTGTGAGGGCGTGGCCTTTCATCACCTCACATAGCCAATGCAAGGAAAGCCTGTCCACTATTATCACCCGTACAGTGCGGAAGCCGAGCGACAGCTGCTTGCCTGAATATGGGGTGAGATACGGCCGAGGTCCCACAGGGCGAGAAAGCGCTGCCCTTATTTTGGAGTATTCCCTATTCCCTGGAAAATAGGCTCAAAACCATCACAAACAAAATCCGTGTGAAATAAGGACACAGAGCAGAAATCATAACGCAGCAAAGTAGTGACTGTGAATGAGGAGAATGAGAGCAGTCTATGAAAATCAGTAATTACATTGTAACAGAACCTCAGACATTGCAACCAGCATAGCGTCAAATCCGAATCATGTCCTTGTACTCTGTGACCTCCCAAAAGACCAGCACACCCCTCTCCTGAAATCCTCTGTGCTGCTGGGATCCTGCTCCTTCTATTATGTAACTCTCATCCTGTGACCTCCACCAGACCAGCACACTACTCTCCTGAAATCTTCTGTGCTGCTGGGACCCTGCTCCTTCCACTATGTAACCCTCAGCCTGTGACCTCCCACAAGATCAGCACACTACTCTCCTGAAATCCTCTGTGCTGCTGGGACCCTGCTCCTTCCACTATGTAACTCCCATCCTGTGACCTCCACAAGATCAGCACACTCCTCTCCTGAAATCCTCTGTACTGCTTGGACCCTTCTCCCTGCACTCTCCCTGCAGTTTCCCTGCACTCTCCCTCTCCAATATTCCTCTATTAAATGATTTCAGCAACACTGTCCCTAGTGCATGAGTGCTTGCCACAACTCTCCCTAAGCTCAGCTCACAGGACAATGGCGGAGACCACATGGGATGAGGGTTTTATAGGACTGTGACATCACAGGGGATGGCTATCTGCTGGCTACACTGCATTATGGGTGATTTTGCGTTTCTAGGCTTCTTATTTTTACTTATGTGAAGCCGTCATGATTTGTAGAGTGTCAGGTAGATTTCTAAAGTACTGAATTCCACTTCAAATGCTACCACTCACAGGAACAGTATTATAGTAGTTATATTCTTGTACATAGGAGCAGTATTATAGTAGTTATATTCTTGCACATATTGGGCAGTATTATAGTAGTTATATTCTTGTACATAGGAGCAGTATTATAGTAGTTATATTCTTGTACATAGGAGCAGTATTATAGTAGTTATATAGGAGCAGTTCTTGTACATAGGAGGCAGTATTATAGTAGTTATATTCCTGCACATTGGCAGTATTATAGTATTTATTCTTGTACATAGGACAGTATTAGTAGTTATATTCTTGTACATAGGAGCAGTATTTAGTAGTATATTCTTGTACAGGAACAGTATTATAGTAGTATATTATAGTACATAGGAGCAGTATTATAGTAGTTATATTCTTGTACATAGGAGGCAGTATTATAGTAGTTATATTCTTGTACATAGGAGGCAGTATATTAGTAGTTATATTCTTGTACATAGGAGCAGTATTATAGTAGTTATATTCTTGTACATTAGAAGCAGTATTATAGTAGTTATATTCTTGTAGCATAGTAGTAGGCAGTATTATAGTAGTTATATTCTTGTACATAGGAGCAGTATTATATAGTAGTTTATATTCCTTGTACATAGGTAGCAGTAATTATAGTAAGTTATATTCTTGTACATATAGGAGCATATTATAGTAGTTATATTCTTGTACATAGGAGGCAGTATTATAGTAGTTATATTCTTGTACATAGGAGGAGCAGTATTATAGTAGTTATATTCTTGTACATCATAGGTTAAGCAGTATTATAGTAGTTATATTCTTGTACATAGGAGCAGTATTATAGTTAGTTATATTCTATACATAGGAGGCAGTATTATAGTAGTTTATATTCTTGTACATAGGAGGCAGTATTATAGTAGTTATATTCTTGTACATAGGAGCAGTATTATAGTAGTTATATTCTTGTACATAGGAGCAGTATTATAGTAGTTATATTCTTGTACATAGGAGCAGTATTATAGTAGTTATATTCTTGTACATAGGAGCAGTATTATAGTAGTTATATTCTTGTACATAGGAGCAGGAGTATTATAGTAGTTATATTCTTGTACATAGGAGCAGTATTATAGTAGTTATATTCTTGTACATAGGAGCAGTATTATAGCAGTTATATCCTTGCACTTATTGGGCAGTATTATAGTTATACACCGGAAATCACTACAGCCATGGTTGGCTAAATAGTCATTCCTGTGTCTTGATGTAGTTTAGGAGATTGTGATTTGGAGGAACCCTGGATGAGGTGAAATGTTGGCTGATTACTGACTCCTCTACTCAGAGGAGTTTGGTTGAATTTCTTTTTCTGCTTTTCTGACATCTACAGTAAATAAATGAATGCGTTTTATACCTGACGACCTGTTTTATCTTTATTCTCATCAGACTCTGTGATGTGCCCGGTAGCAGACACTTGACATGGGGTCACATCCAGATCACTGATTGCGGCTCGTGTCTCTTTTGCGCCTTTGAATTACAATTAATAAGGTAAATGTGTGTTTCCTTTTGGATTAAGTACAAAGTGGCGGCTGCTCAGTTTTTGGCTGTGAACGGTATTTTTGCTCATCATGAAATAACACTGATTTTTCATCGAGGTCCGTTTTGCTGCCTGTAATTCCCAGAAACAATGAGATTATTCCTCATTTTCCTTTGATCTGCAGCGTCCTCGGCCCCGCACGTCACGGATCCACAAATGTCAATATTTTCTATTCCTTTCAGTTCTGGTCCCTACAAAACAGGTGTCCGTCTGTATGTAAGGTGGGGGAGGGGGTCTGCAGGGATCATGTAGGTCATTACACGGAGGGAACAGTAGGGAGCAGTCTTCCTTGTCAACGTGCGGCTTTGTCAGCAAAATTCAGCATTAACTCTTCAGTTACCCACAAGAAACTTACAATGTAACAGTTATGGCGTATTATAGTGTACATATAGTCGAGCAGTCCTGATATTGTGTTTATTGTAAGAGTATAAGATGAACGTATGTGACTTGGATTACTTTGTATCAATGTATGAATTATGTCAGTGTATGGATGACAAACCATGTATCACTGTATTACATTGTATCACTGTCTGTATTACATTGTATCACTGTATTACATTATATCAGTGTCTGTATTACATTGTATCACTGTCTGTATTACATTCTATCAGTGTCTGTATTACATTGTATCACTGTCTATATTACATTGTATCACTGTTTGTATCAATTGTATCAATGCACATGAAGCATTCAACATTTGAAGAAGTATGAAGCTAATACATCAGCTGCTCGGGACGGTCCAGAAATGTTCTTTCATGACTTTGTTTCTGGTGTTTGGGGCTGAAGACAATTACGCTTGTTGTAGTGATGTGTAAATAGGAGATTTCTTTCAGTCATATTTGTTTGTTGGAGCCCGCTGGAGTGTAAGCTGCGGCCCACAAGACATCAATTATTCTCCTATAGATAGAATCTTCCGGTAAAACAAGATTGCGCCGCTCACGACTCTACTTGTGAGGTCTATTCCCCACTGGAGTGGCCGGGTTATAGCAGACAAATCTGACAATTCATTCACAAACTACGTGGGATGCAATAAACCCACTGACTGTTTCCAAATCATCCAGGCAAGCGAGGGTTAACAGCGCCACGTGGATGGATACAGTGTAGGATTGTTCAGAGGAAACTCTTAATATTGTAACATTCATTATTCTTATAATCTCTGCAGTCATCACCTGGGAATCTCCAATCCGGGAATGCGGTCTCATGTGTGAGCACGTGACGCAATGAGGAGGCGGCTTCGTATTTCTAAGGTCGGGTTCTACTTTCTACTAATCCGTCAGATGAACAGAAAACAAAAGAAAAAAACAAAAACTTTATTTTGAGAATCTGTTTTCTGAATTTCACACTAGCGTCCTTGTTTTCAGAGGATCTCAATACCGGAAAAAAAAAAAACGTTTCCGTTTAGTTCTCCTGCATTCTCAATGGAAAAAGATGTCTTCCGTTCCGTCTTGTGACCAGACACAAAACCACTGCAAGCTGCGGTTTTGTGTCTTTTCATAAAAATGGGGGAAAAAAAGGATCCAGCACCGAAAACAATGTAAGTGAATGGTGACGGATCCGTTTTTTTTAGGGGCCTAAAAAAGTGGATCTGACACCCTTTGACTTTCAATGTGTTTAGTGACAGATCCGTTTTTTTCTGTTTTGATTTAACACAACCGCATCCTGATGTGCAAAAGTAAAATGGATACGTTAAATTCCGGTATTGAGATTCTCTGCCGGATCTCAGTAGCGGAATTAACAACACAAGTGTAAAAGTCGCCTTATGCTACTTACGTTATTTCAGAAAAAGGTTCCTTTCTGGAAGATTTCAAATGGAAATGACAAAGAAGGGAGCAAAATGAGCTCAGTATAAATGCTGAAAATAAAGGATCCATTTTTTTTAAGTTCTACTGACGGATCAGAAGACCGGAAAATAAAATGGCGATGTGAACGCAGCCTTAGAATGCTATGGACTGTAACACGGATACCAGAGAGAAGATCTAGACAGGCAGAGAAAGGATGCGACATAAATTATCAGTGATCCATTAATTAATGGGGATTGTCATCACTACCTCCCGGAGCCCGGGGCCCCTCTGCTCTATGATTCAGCGCCAGGTCCAGCTCCTCCATCAGGGATCAAATTGGTGACTAATCAGCACTTAATTAAGCAGAAAATACAAATACGGTGAAATTAATGATTCTTATAATGTCCATTAAAGATGTGCTATCTGCCCACACTGGCACTGCCCGCCCTGGTATGCAAAGGTCACTCAGAAAATGCCACCTTCATTCTACAATGCCTCAGGTGACCTCAGCATCGCCACGGGTCACGTCAACCTGCGGAGCCACCAAATAATCCAAGAAATTCCAAGTGTAATTCAGCCCAAGGTAAATAATAAGTAAAAGATATAATGACAGATTTATATATGTAGAGCGAGAAATCATCCCCAATGAAGAGAAACCCGGTCACAATTCATAAGGAAATCACTGGAGCAAGAACGGCCCCAAAGTGACATAAAGAAAATACAGAAAGAAAGGAGGAAAGAACAGCGCTGAGCAAATTAACTGCTTCTCACCAATGAACATCTACTACACCAAGGAGAAGAAATAAATGCTGACCTATATGTAACAGAAAACTACTATAATACTGCCACTATGTACAAGAATATAACTACTATAATACTGCCTCCTATGTACAAGAGTATAACTACTATAATACTGCTCCTATGTACAAGAATATAACTACTATAATACTGCTCCTATGTACAAGAATATAACTACTATAATACTGCTCCTATGTACAAGAATATAACTACTATAATACTGCTCCTATGTACAAGAATATAACTACTATAATACTGCTCCTATGTACAAGAATATAACTACTATAATACTGCTCCTATGTACAAGAATATAACTACTATAATACTGCCTATGTACAAGAATATAAATAAACTGCTCTAAATAAATATAACTACTGCTACATGTACAAGAATATAACTACTATAATACTGCTCCTATGTACAAGAATATAACTACTATAATACTGCTCCTATGTACAAGAATATAACTACTAATACTGCTCCTATGTACAAGAATATACTACTATAATACTGCCTCCTATGTACAAGAATATAACTACTATAATTACTGCTCCTATGTAAAAGAATATAACTACTATAATACTGTCCTATGTACAAAGAATATAACTACTATAATACTGCCTCCTATGTACAAGATATAAATACTATAATACTGCTCCTATGTACAAGAATATAACTACTATAATACTGCTCCAATGTACAAGAATATAACTACTATAATACTGCTCCTATGTACAAGAATATAACTACTATAATACTGCTCCTATGTACAAGAATATAACTACTATAATACTGCTCCTATGTACAAGAATATAACTACTATAATACTGCTCCTATGTACAAGAATATAACTACTATAATACTGCCTCCTATGTACAAGAATATAACTACTATAATACTGCTCTCTGTACAAGAATATAACTACTATAATACTGTTCCTATGTACAAGAATATAACTACTATAATACTGCCTCCTATGTACATGAATATAACTACTATAATACTGCTCCTATGTACAAGAATATAACTTACTTAATACTGCTCCTATGTACAAGAATATAACTACTATAATACTGCCTCCTATGTACAAGAATATAACTACTATAATACTGCTCCTCTGTACAAGAATATAACTACTATAATACTGTTCCTATGTACAAGAATATAACTACTATAATACTGCCTCCTATGTACAAGAATATAACTACTATAATACTGCTGCTTGTACAAGATATAATACTATAATACTGCTCCTATTACAAGAATATATGCTCCTATGTACAAGAATATAATACTATAATACTGCTCCTATGTACAAGAATATAACTACTAATATGCTCCTATGTACAAGAATATAACTACTATAATACTGCCTCCTATGTCAAGAATATAACTACTATAATACTGCTCCTCTGTACAAGATATAACTACTATAATACTGCTCCTATGTACAAAGATATAACTACTATAAATACTGCCTCCTATGTACAAGAATATAACTACTATAATACTGCTCCTATGTACAAATATAACTACTATAATACTGATTGTACAAGAATATAACTATATAATACTGCTCCTATGTAACAAGCTACTATAATACTGCTCCTATATGTATAACTAAGATTAATACTACATAATACTGCTCTATGTACAAGAATATAATAACTATAATACTGCTCCTATGTACAAGAATTATAACTATATAATACTGCTCCTATGTACAAGAATATAACTACTATTATACTGTCTATGTCAAGAATATAACTACTCTGCTCCTATTACAAGATATAGTAACTAATATACTGCTCCTATTAAAGAATATAACTACTATAATACTTGCTCCTATGTACAAGAATATACTACTATAATACTGCTCCTATGTACAAGAATTATAAACTATACAATACTGCTCCTATGTTACAAGGATATAACTACTATAATACTGTCCTATGTACAAGAATATAACTACTATAATACTGCTCCTATGTACAAGAATATAACTACTATAATACTGCTCCTATGTACAAGAATATAACTACTATAATACTGCCTCTATGTACAAGAATATAACTACTATATACTGTCCTATGTACAGAATATAACTACTAATATACTGCTCCCTATGTACAAGAATATAACTACTATAATACTGGCTCCTATGTACAGAATATAACTACTATAATACTGCTCCTACTGCTATGTACAGAATATCTACTAAATACTGCTCCTATGTACAAGAAATAAACTACTATAATACTGTCCTATGTACAGAAATATAACATACTACTATGTATGTACAGAAATATAACTACTATAATACTGCTCCTCGCTACAAGAATATAACTACTACTATACAAGAAATACTACTATAATACTGCCTCCTATGTACAAGAATATAATACTATAATACTGCTCCTATGTACAAGATATAACACTATAATACTATGTACAAGAATATATAACTACTATATTACTGCTCCTATGTACAAGAATATAACTACTGATAATATAACTACTCCTATGTACAAGATATAACTACTATAATACTGCTTCTTGACAAGAATATAACTACTATAATCTGCTCCTATGTACAAGAATATAACTACTATAATACTTGCCTCCTATGATACAAGAATATAACTACTATAATACTGCTCCTATGTACAAGAATATAACTACTATAATACTGCTCCTATGTACAAGAATATAACTACTATAATACTGCTCCTATGTACAGAATATAACTACTATAATACTGCTCCTATGTACAAGAATATAACTACTATAATACTGCCTCCTATGTACAAGAGAATATAACTACTATAATACTGCTCCTATACACGAATGCCTACAAGAATATAACTACTCATATACTGCCTGTCCTATGTATATACGGATAGAAAGTTATTACTCACTATACTTAATATCTGCTGCCTATGTAACAGGATATAACTACTATATTTCTGGCTCCTATGGTACATTAGTATATAACTACTTATATATACTGCTTCGCTTATGTAGCAAGAATATTTAACTACTTATATTATATGTTATGCCTATGTACAGGAGTCTTCCTAGTACAGTTTTATTTTGTGGAGCATAATTAACAGTATGGGAGTTATAATAAGTAGTTTATATAATTCTGTAATAGGGAAGCTATGTATATATAGTGAGGTACTTCCTATGTACATGATATATAACTACTTCTGTAACATAACATACTGCTCTATAGGGTAAGCAGGAATAGATAACTGACTATTAGTTATAAAGCTGCTAGTCTTACATTATTGTTACTATGTAGCATAGGTAGACTAGTATTATTATTATGGCTCGCTATGTTATCTATCATGTAATGTAACATAACTACCTATAATATTACGTGGGCTCCTCTGTACAAGAATATAACTTACTATGATATACTGTTCCTATGTTTTACAATAGAATATAACTAGCTATAAATACTGCCTTATGTACAAGAATTTATACTATCTATAGATACATGCTCCTATTAGTCAAGATATACTACTATATTAATATGCCTCCCATGTAGAAGATATATTAACTACTTATAATATTATCTTTGCTTTCGCTATGTGTACTTTATGTGTATTGTTTTTAATGAGAATATTAACTACATATTACTTGATTAATATCGTCGGCTGGTGGTATATCATAATGAATATGGATTACTTACTTATATCATTCATCTGCAATTCCTGATGGTACGATATGTAATTAGTATGGACTTATCTATTATAATTATTTACATTGCCGTGGCACGCTATTGGTTAAGGTCAAGGTATTTTATTTACTAGGGTAAATGTCAGGAGGCAATCGCCTTAATTGTAACAAAGAATTAAATTAAGTGCGGTACTATATAATATTTGGTGACTCCTCTGTAACAGAGAACTAATAACTACTATAATTAACTGGGGGTTTCCTATGTACAAGAGCTATAAGTATTACTATAAAAGCTCATAAAGATTATACTGTCATTCCTTTACTGTATGTGCTAACAGATAGTGAAGTGACAAGTCATTAACTTAGATAGTTATATATTTCCTTTGTACTTACGCTAGTGTACAGAGGCAGAGAAATAATGTACTTTAACTATTAAGTAGTATCATTCTATACTGCTCGCCAGTACATTAGGGTAGACGAGAAGAATATAACTCTATAGTACTGCTCCTATGTACAAGAATATAACTACTATAGGATCTGCTCTATGTAAAGAATATAACTATATAAAGGTACTGCCTCCTATGTACAAAGAATATAATGTAACACTTCTAATTAGGTACGTATATGCCTATTATCCTCTTGTCATGTAAGAAGAAGTATAATGGGAACTATACTATGTTGAGCTCATGGGTTCAGTTGATATTGTTACTTTGAGTAAAGAGGAGATATAATATCATATAAGGTAAATAGTTCGATCTTCTTGGGTCTACCATTATGAAATAGACAGAGAAGTGATTAATTATAGTCAGTTTACTTATTTATTATTAAACTATAGGGCGAGTTCATTTATAGTCGTCTTAATAATTCTTGTTGTACAAGCATAAGGAAAGTGCAGTAATTAATAGTTAAGTTTATTTCTTTGTACATAGGAGGCCAGTTAATCATATATGTAGTTTATATTACTTGTCTTTGTATAACATGGCTAGAGTATTATCCTATGAGTTTTACATAATAGTAATCTTAGTTAAACACTGGTAGACTATATAGGCAGTATTATGTGTTTATTTATCATCTGTACATAGGAGGGCCAGTATTATGTAGTTATTTGCTCTTGTAGCATAGGTGGGGCAGTATTATAACGCTTATGGTATTATGATACTATAGACCTTATGTATCAAACTATCTAGTAAATACTAGCTTATTGTAGTTGATAGTCTTATGTTACCATAGTAATGATACGTAGACGGACTAATAATACTGCTTCCTATGTACCAAAAAATATAACTAACTATAATCACTCCGTTTTGACTAGTCCTATGGTTATCATAAAGATTATTAACTACTTTGTTACATAATACGTTGGGAGTAGACTTATGTTCCTAATAAGTTTATAACTTACTTGTAGTATGACAATAAAGCTGACTAGGCAGTAAAATATATAAATAGTATTTATATAATTCTTGGCTACAGCGTAAGGCATGTATATGCAATAATGAATAGTAGTTATTATAATCTATTATTATACTGCTATCTATGATACCAAGAATATACTACTATTATACCATAGCTGGCCTAGGCATAGACTAAGAATTAGTAACTACTATAATATCTGCATCTTTTATGTCAAAGGTATATTAACTGACTTATAATACTGCTCCTAAGATGTTACAAGCATAATAACTATCTAATATAATATTCTCAGTCGTTACCCTATGTAACATAGAATATGAATATATAGAGACTAAAGCTTATTGCTTACCTATGTCAAGAATTAATAACTAAGGCTATATACTGCTCTATGTGCAAGAGATAAACTATATAGATACTTGCTCCCTATTGTACATTTAGAATATTAAACTACTTTCTGATATAATACACTTCGCTCGCTATGTACGAAGCAGAATGTATAACTATCTATTATATACTAGCCGGTCCTATGTACGAAAGAATATAAAACTACTATAATGATTACTGCTTATTCTATGTTCTACTACTAGAATGGATTAAAACTAACTATAATATCGCGTTCAGTGTAAGCACAAAGGAATTTATAACTACAATTTTCTAATAGCTACTGCTCTCAATATGTAAGAGAATATAACTACTATATACCGTTATAGTTCGTCTGTTGCTACTAATATGTACAGCGAATCTAACTACTATAAATTATGCCTCCTATGCTAGCCAAAGAGAATATAACTAACGATAATACTGCTTCATTTATCCTATGTACAGAGATATTATACTAGCTATAATAGCTGTCTACCTAGTATGTACATAGGAATATGTTTACTAATGTATTATATATCTGCCATTCCTCTATGGTACTAAAATGTAATATAAGAGAGCAAACGTTAATTAACGTAAGCTATGATCTATTATCATTATACTTGCACTCACTATGCTACAAGATTATAACTAAGCTAGTAATAAGCCGCCCAGTTATTATAGTAGGTGCTTCTTATGTACAATTAGAAAATTATAACTACTATATTGGATGACTGCCCTAGATAGTTGTCATGAATGGTACAAAGAATAGTAACTGCTATATGAATACTGCATCCCTATAGTGCATAAGGGAATATAAACTACTATATCAATACTGCTGCCTATTGTTACAAGAATAACTACTATAATACTTGCTCTAATTTTCAACATTGTAACGAATAGTATATTACTATGAGGAGCATCTAAGATCTACTTTAATAGGTAAGCTTAAGTAATTAAATAATCCTCATCTATAGTAATACTAGGAGGCGCTTACTATGTGTAGCTAAGAATTTAATTCCACGTAGGTTAATTAATATATTTACCTTTGTGCTTCTATGTACACACGAATATAACTAGCTTATATATAAGCGTGCTACTAGATGTAGCGACAGAATATAACTAACGATATATTATAAGTTAACTGGCTTCCTATGTATATAGTATATACTTATGTAACCCAACTTAGTGATAGCAGTCATACTGATGTGCTTCCATGTATTGATATCTCATTGGTAACAATATATAAGCTACGTAAAAGCAGTATATATACTGGGCTTCCATAGATTGTACAGAATTATCATACTACTATTATTCTGTATAGCTGCTGTTTCTATATGTACAAGGTAGAATATATTTACTTCTATAGGATACTCTCCTGCCCCGTATGTAAGGAATGAATACTACTATCTATTTATTATACTGCTCGTCTATGTATCGAGAATTATATAACTATATAATATTTCCTGCTCTATGTTACTAATGAATCACTAACTAACTATTGGACGGAATAGCTGCTACTATTTGTGTCAAGAATGATATACTACTATATTATATCTGGCTACCATAGTACAATGTAATTAGACTGGACTATAATACTGTGCCTTCCTTATTGTACAAAATATAACTACGCTATAATTATTACTTTTTGCTCCTATGTAAACATGTGGTGAGGGTGTTGGTGTTAATGTTAGAATATTTAACTACGTGACTAAGGATTAACCTTGCCTCATTAATTACAGTTTAGAATATAACTACTATATATACAGCTCCTATGTACAAAGAATATAACTACTTAATACTGCTCCTTGTACAAGAATTAATTACTTTATAATACTGCTCCTATGTATATGAATATTTAACTACTATAATACTTTGCCTCTATGTATAGAATATAACTACTATATGATTACTGCTACTATGTACAGAATATAAACTAACTATATTATATGCGTTCCTATGTACAAGAATATAACTGATCTAATCTATTCTATTCTGTCACAGCGCTTCAGCTGAGTGTAACAAGAATAGGCTACTACGTTAATTTATAGTAGTATTTCTGGACCTCCTATCTATCAAGAATATTGGACTACATCTGGATATAGGACTAACTTCGCATGTCTTATGTTATCAAGAGTATAAACTGCTGTATAAATTATCTATGCTACTATGTCTAAAGAATATAATCTTACTATGATAGCATTACTGGGAGGGCCCTACCGTAAATTGTTAAAGCTAAGTAGAATAATTATACGAACTACTATATTCATTTATGCTACCATTCGGCTATGAGGCATAACAAGGAATTATAAACTACTATTAATACTGCTATTATGTTCTTATGTTACAAGTTCAGGTATATAATCTTACTATTATCATTACTTGCGCTACACTAGAGGCGAGTTATATGATACATAAGAATAGTCTAGGTGACTTATGACGATTAAAATTATCTTCTTGGTAACGCTGGCTATGTACAAGAATATAATAACTATAATACTGCTCCTATGTACAAGAATATAATTACTATAATACTGCCTCCTATGTGCAAGAATATAACTACTATAATACTGCTCCTATGTACAAGAATATAACTACTATAATACTGCTCCTATGTACAAGAATAATAACTTACTATAAATACTGCTCCTATGATGAATACTTATAATACTCTCTATGTAAAGAATATAACTACTATAAATACTGCTCCTATGTACAAGAATATAACTACTATAATACTGCTCCTATGTACAAGAATATAACTACTATAATACTGCTTCTAATAAACTGTCTTGTGTGTTATAATGGATACATTGTTTCTTTTGGATGTTCGGCTGTTGTCAGGTGTCACTCAGGTCATCGTCCTGTAACGTCTTTGTGTTCTCTGGTCTCAGGGTTTTCAGTTTTGTGATGCCATCCTTTAGGATACAATCCATCCGTGACCGTCCTCCAACCACATTCCTCTCTCTGATTCCCCCTCTATGTGTCCACATTCGAGGACATCCCCCCCCTATGATGTATCTCCAGTGTTTCCTCTGTGTCTCCTTCTTCTACTTAATTATTCTAGTGACAACCAATTTGGGTGCCTTCCCAGGACTCACACCAGTTGTCAGCCAGCTTTTTTCAGATATTGCAGCAAAACTAGACAGATTTACTGTGTATCTGCAGTCTTGTGTCTGTAACCTCCTCCAGGGGTTGTCAGCTTGCAGAATTGAATGTATAATGGTGTCAGGGACAGCCCTCCTAGACCCAATGATGGGAGTATTATCTCGATGGGGGGTGAAATAACATCTGATGCCGAGTGAATGCACCTACCAAACCGTGAAATGATCAGCACTTAGAGACCATTTGTCAGAAGGCGGAGGAGGACAGGTAGTCAGCAGGAATGCAGGCGGACCCTCGCACCTTCTGTGCTCACCTGTAGTGACAGCCGATACACCAGATAGCGAGCTGCTCTGACACCTGTGTGACAGGTCAATCAGAAAATATACCAAAAAATCATATTTATCCCAGAAATCCCAGCCCCTGTATTCTCCTCTTATGTGGAGTCTATATGCAGAGTTCAGTGATGAACCAGGAAGCCCATGATGAACAATTCTATTGATGTTATCTATGTAGATGGAGAAGTGGTACTGGATCTGTGAATGGGATCTACAGAGAGCGAGAAGAGAGGCTGGGATCTACAGAGAAAGAGAAGAGGGGCTGGGATCTACAGAGAAAGAGAAGAGAGGCTGGGATCTACAGAGAAAGACAAGAGGAGCTGGGATCTACAGAGAGAGAGAAGAGGGGCTGGGATCTACAGAGAAAGACTGGGATCTACAGGAAAGGGATCTAGAAGAGGGGCTGGGATCTACAAGAAAGAGAAGAGAGGCTGGGATCTACAGAGAAAGACAAGAGGAGCTGGGATCTACAGAGAGAGAGAAGAGAGGGCTGGGATCTACAGAGAAAGACAAGAGGGGCTGGGATCTACAGAGAAAGAGAAGAAGGGCTGGGGATCTACAGAGAAAGACAAGAGGGACTGGGATTACAGAGAAAAGAGAAGAGAGGCTGGGATCTACAGAGAAAGACAAGAGGACTGGGATCTACAGAGAAAGAGAAGAAGGGCTGGGATCTACAGAGAAAGACAAGAGGGCTGGGATCTACAGAGAAAGACAAGAGGGGCTGGGATCTCACAGAGAAAGACAGAAGTAGGGCTGAGAGATCTACAGAGAAAGAGAAGAGGGCTGGGATCTACAGGAGAGAGGAGAGAAGAAGGCTGGGATCTACAGAGAAAGAGAAGAGGGGCTGGGATCTACAGAGAAAGAGAGGGCTGGGAACAGAGAAGAGAAGAGGGGCTGGGATTACAGAGAAAGAGAAGAGGGGCTGGGATCTACAGAGAAAGAGAAGAGGGGCTGGGATCTACAGAGAAACAGAAGAAGGGCTGAGATCTACAGAGAAAGAGAAGAGGAGCTGGGGTCTACAGAGAAAGACAAGAGGGCTGGGATCTACAGAGAAAGAGAAGAGGAGCTGGGATCTACAGAGAAGAGAAGAAGGGCTGGGATCTACAGAGAAAGAGAAGAGGGGCTGGGATCTACAGGAAAGAGGAGAGGGCTGGGATCTACAGAGAAAGACAAAGAGGAGCTGGATCTACAGAGAAAGAGAAGAAGGGTTGGGATCTACAGAGAAAGACAAGAGGAGCTGGATCTACAGAGAAAGACAAGAGGAGCTGGGATCTACAGAGAAAGAGAAGAAGGTTGCGGATCTACAGAGAAGAGAAGAGGGGCTGGGATTTACAGAGAAAGAGAAGAGGGGCTGGGATCTAGGAAAAAAGAGAGAGGAGCTGGATCTACAGGAAAGAGAAGAGGGCTGGGATCTATGGAAAAGAGAAGAGGGCCTGGGATGTACAGAGAGAGACTAGAGGAGCTGGGATC
This sequence comes from Rhinella marina, assembly GCA_900303285.1. Taxonomy (NCBI): domain Eukaryota; kingdom Metazoa; phylum Chordata; class Amphibia; order Anura; family Bufonidae; genus Rhinella; species Rhinella marina. The sequence continues at coordinate 188,134 of ONZH01011969.1, forward strand.
TACAGAGAAAGAGAATAGGAAACTGGGATCTACAAGAGAAAGAGAAGAGGAAACTGGGATCTACAGAGAAAGAGAAGAGGAACTGGGATCTACAGAGAAAGAGAAGAGGGGCTAGGATCTACAGAGAAAAAGAAGAGGGGCTAGGATCTATGGAGAGAAAGAGAAGTGGAGCTGAGATCTACGGACAAAGAGAAGAGGGACTGGGATCTACAGAGAAAGAAAAGAGGGTCTGGGATCTATGGAAAAAGAGAAGAGGGGCTGGGATCTACGGAGAAGAAGAGGGGCTGGGATCTATATATAAGGAGAAAAGGGCTGAGATCTATGGGGACGGGAGGATGGAATCTATGGAGAAGGAAGAGGGGCTGGGATCCATTATTACAGCTATAAGTGTTTAGGACACAGAGACAGTTGACTATAATGATGAAGCAGAGAGCTGTCTGCTCCCTGCTCCATCTATCCTCCCCTTGTCTGCTCTCCACACCTCTGGTCTGTGCAGGGGGCGGGGATGAGAGTCAGCTGTGCTCCGCCTCCTCCTACACACACAGCAGTTCTGTGTGTATCCTGCTGCTGCTGAGGAGATCATGGGAGGAGCCAGGTGAGTATGTAGAGTTTGTTTTTTTATTTCCTGTGGGGGGCACAATCCTGGGCATACTACTGTTAGGGGGCACTTAACTGGGCATATTACTGTAAGGGGGCAGATAACGGCATATTACTGTAAGGGGGCAGATAACTGGGCATATATTATTTCGTGGGGGAATAATTACTACGTGGGGGCATTTAGGGGACTGGGTGGGATCAGGTGTTTAGTTATGTTTTTGGCGGAGTCAGAGGCGTGGCCTAGTGTGGAAAAAATTTGCTTCATGTGCCGCACATAATATCCCTCATCCTTCTCTTCAAATGTTGGGATGTGTGGAGTTATGATAGACCCTATAGGGTGGAGTGTGATGTTACAGAGGTGGTAGTTGTATCCGGGCCCCAGGAGGCCCAATGGGCCCTCTGCTGCATAAGCGGACTACAGTATTATACGTGGCACATGATGGAGCCCCTCTTAGTGGTCTGGTATGACTGGCACTAGGACCCAGGAGCTACATGTATGATTTCATACGTGTGTTCCCCTGTAGGACATGTAGCCCATGTCCTGGGCTTGTTATTATTTATCTCCTCTGGATAATAACCTGCCGCCTCCGCTGCCCCAGCGCCAAGACGTGAGCGAAGTCTCCAGACCATAAATCTCCACGCCTCAGTCTGGGGACGTCATGTCCAGCTCTTGGCCTCTCTGAGAGACAGAAATCTCAAGGCTGCGCTTTGGTCTCGATCTCGACGTCCCCCCCCATCCCCGGCCACAACCACAACCCCCCACCCCCACAATGAGCAGAGACATAAATGATTCCATTTTGCAATCTCCCCTGTGGTGTTCCCAGGACGTCGTCTGGACATTTCCTCTTCCACTACCCGGCAGCCAACTTCACGAGGACGCGGCGAGCGCGGTGGGAACGTTACCCCCCCTTCCTTCATTTCTGGGACGTCTGGTGGTTGGGAAATTCATAGGCACCAGGATAACAGCTGTGGTGTTACCCCCCAATTACCATCACCCCGTCCTGGAAGTGACCACGGCCCCCACAGTATACCAGCCTGCACCTCCGGACCTCCCCTCTAAGCCTATGTTATAGCAGTCCTGGCTCATAGAGGACTTATCTTCTGTGTAGACGTACTCTCCTTGGTCCCCATGTTATAGCAGCTTTACTCATAACTGGTCTCCTTATTCTTACCTTATAGAGGATTCTGCCTTTTGCTCCTATGTTATAGCAGCCTCTGCTTTCAGGAAGCTTCCTTATGTTTGACCTATAGTTATAACAGGCCTCATTGCACCTCATGTCGTACCTGCATCTATTAATGGCCATCTTGCCCTCATGTTATAGCAGGAGACCTTATCTTCCCTATGTTATAGCTGCGTCTATTTCTTAAAGGTCATCCTCATGTTATAGCAGGAGACCTTGTCTTCCCTATGTTAGTAGCTGCATATATTTCTTCATCCTCATGTTATAGCATACTCTGTGCTCTTGTCTTTTGTGGTTTACTGTCCTGTCTGCTTATGAGGGACAGCTTTATGCTCATGTTATAGCAGGGTTCTGAGCTGTGTGGCCTGCTTGATCCCTATATTGTAGCAGCTTCTGCTTATGTTATAGTCTTAATACCTGAGCTCAGTCTTCACCCTTGTGCACGTTTGCGATTTACTTCACATTTTATGCACTTAAGCAAAAGGAAAAAGGATCCAGAAAGGAAACCTCTTGTGCACATTGTGTTCAGTTATTTCTATGTTATATATGGTCTCCTGCTCCCTATGTTAAAGCAGCCTCAGCCGCTCCTCTAATAACGCTCCAGTACTGATATAACCTCCAGAGACATTACATCATATGTGACTGATATCAGCCGCTCCTCTAATAACGCTCCAGTACTGATATAACCTCCAGAGACATTACATCATATGTGACTGATATCAGCCGCTCCTGCTTATTACGCTCCAGTACTGATATAACCTCCAGAGACATTACATCATATGTGACTGATATCAGCCGCTCCTCTTATAACGCTCCAGCACTGATTATCAACCTCCAGAGGACATTATCATTTTATAACGCTCAGTACTGATATACCTCCAGAGACATTACATCATATGTGACTGATATCAGCCGCTCCTCTTATAACGCTCCAGTACTGATATAACGCTCCAAGACTGATTAACATCATATGTGACTGACTTATCAGCCGCTCCTCTTATAAACGCTCCAGTAAATGATATAACCTCCAGACATTACATCATATGTGACTGATATCAGCCGCTCCTCTTATAACGCTCCAGTACTGATATAACACCCAGCATTACACATGATATATCATACTGATATACTCCAGAGACATATCATCCTCTTATAAGCTCCAGTACTGATATAACTCAGAGACATTACATTGTATGTTGATATATCAGCCGCTCCTCTTATAACGCTCCAGTACTGATATAACCTCCAGAGATATTACATCATATGTGACTGATATCAGCCGCTCCTCTTATAACGCTCCAGTACTGATATAACCTCCAGAGACATTACATTCATATGTGACTGATATCAGCCGCTCCTCTTATAACGCTCCAGTACTGATATAACCTCCA
>ONZH01011970.1:0-28619 GCA_900303285.1 Rhinella marina
TTCCTTAAGTCAATGTCACATAGGGATGTCCTCCTTGGATAGTCGCTGGGGAGCTACTGAGGAAGGGGAATTGCAGTCCCCGAAACGCGTTTAGCCTACTGGATACCTTGACTAACTATTGGAATCAAGCACAATATCATAACATCGATCCCAACCATTCAACATAAAGGAATAAAGTGGGCATTCAACACAAAGAAACAGTTAACAGCTGACTAGGGCTAACGGACAATCTTCACCGCTTCTACACTAATACTATTGCTGCAGCTCCAGCGCGCCCATTATCTCCACGTGGGACGCCACGTGGGGACGCCGCCGATACCAAAAAAAGGCGCGCATAAGAAGCAGCTGACAGTTTGCCTCTGTAAGCGGAGACGCCGTAGCTACTGTGAAGCCGAGAAGCTATCTGATCCTGCGAGCGCTCATATAGGAAGACGCCACATGTGCTGACAAGGAGGACTACGGCACCTACCTAGGAATTTCATACAAAAAGGGTAAAGTACTAACTTATTATTATACACCCAGCTACAAGAAGGACTATATTATATATTATATATGACTATTCCTTTGATAGACCCTACATATACGGGCAAATATCTACCATAAGGATTGAGCATCCCGTGGCTCCATTAGACTATCCAAGGAGGACATCCCTATGTGACATTGACTTAAGGAATATATCCCTATGTGGCATTAATTTTTACTCTTAATTTTTACTCTTTATTTTACTCTCTATTTCTACTCTTCAAACATTTTTCTCATTTTTTGGTATTGATATACTATATCTGCATATAATATACTATATTTGCATATATACAGAGACCTGCAACTAATACCAATACCCTATAATATATATTTTTATTTTTATTTTTATTTTTGTATTGTGCTCTATACACTTTACAATATAATTAAAACTAAATCAAAAGTCATCTGTTTTATGCTGTTCATTATACTGTATCATTTTTAAAACACAACCATAGCAGAAATCCATCATTTCCCAAACAAGAGTGTGCTCAACTCCATTTCTCACTTTGAATTTCCAAAATCTTTAAGAGGTCTCACCTCTTGGGCCTCCACAAAATCTTTAAGAGGTCTCACCTCTTGGGCCTCCACATAATTTTTAAGAGGTCTCACCTCTTGGGCCTCCACAAAATGTTTAAGAGGTGTCACCTCTTGGGCCTCCACATAATTTTTAACAGGTCTCACCTCTTGGGCCTCCACATAATTTTTAAGAGGTCTCACCTCTTGGGCCTCCACAAAATCTTTAAGAGGTCTCACCTCTTGGGCCTCCACAAAATCTTTAAGAGGTCTCACCTCTTGGGCCTGCACAAAATCTTTAAGAGGTCTCACCTCTTGGGCCTCCACAAAATCTTTAAGAGGTCTCACCTCTTGGGCCTCCACATAATTTTAAAGAGGTCTCAGCTCTTGGGCCTCCACATAATTTTTAAGAGGTCTCACCTCTTTAGCCTCCACACAATTTTTAAGACGTCTCACCTCTTGGGCCTCCACAAAATCTTCCATGAGCCTCTGGCCAGCCCACGGCCTCTTCCTGCCTTTTGCGGTCCTACGCATCCCTCAACATCCCCACTGCTTTACCTGCTAGACATGACACTGGGCCAGGTCGGGTCACTGACATCTCTAGCGCCAACAATTTGGGCATTTTAAGGCTTCTGCATGTGTTTGAGTTGTTTTTACATTTTAAAGAAGACATGTCTGACCACATTTCACACACACACACAATGACAATTAGGGGTGGGGTCTATTTGCTTTCCCCCTTGCCTATGCCATCTGAGGTTGTCATAGGCAACGTGATTTTAAGGGGTGCAGAATTTCATCTTCTTTTTTGTCTAGTTTGGCTTGGGGTCCATGGCAATGTAGAGGAAAGAAGGTTTCCTTGTATGGTCTCACTTTACATAGAAGTTATATTGTGTTTGGAGTGTATTGTTGAAAGGCTGTGATAGTGGCGTAATAGTGCGACTTGGGCGCGTTATATGCACCCAGACATGCTTCCCCTGCTGTCCCAGTTGCATTCCAGCAGTGTTGGCATCCTTTTCTGAGGTTTCAGGGTGGACTTGGTGACCTCCAAGTGGTCGAATTGAGATTTCCAAGTGGCGAGCATTTTTTCCCCATAGACTTTAATGGGATTCGATATTCGGTCGAATAGTCGAATTTTGCGGTCTATTCAAATCGAATTTCGAACTTTCGAATATTTCACTACTCGCTCATCTCTAGTGATGTGTCTTTCTCACCTGGTAGAATATGCTTATTGAACAGAGCTTTTTCTACATTTTTGTATTGATCCCCCTCCTTGTCTATTTGCATACAATGCACCAAACTTTCAAAGATATAATTTCATAAGATTCTTTTCAGGATTTACTTCATTGTGTATTAGAATCTTCTCATCCCCATAAAAATCACCAATATGGTGACTTGTGGGGTTGAGAAACGTTGGTGTTTCATATTCAATATTCTTTATCGATATGGTCATATCATCATAATTTACAAAACAAATCTGCAAAATCTAAATACTATATGTAGGCATACAATGTTTTGAGGAATTTGTAACAGTAACAGCACAAAAATTATTAATATTGATTAAACAGGAATGAGTAGCTCCATAGAAAAACATTCAATTCATTACCAGAAATGGTTTACATGTTCCTATTCATTTACATTTTCAAAATAATTAATGTAACTTAAACTTCATACAACTCTTTGGGATCTTCTTCACAATCTCAGAGTGTTATAGATCATGCTGAAATGGAAATGAAAGCTTCTAACAAGAGAAATGAAATAAAGCACAAATCATGAGTCAGAGATGTTGTAGATCTGGAGGTAAATGCACATACATTTTATTATAAAATTCTGGATAACATGTTTAATGTTGAATTCCATCTCGTGGGCACATAGCACAACAGTCAGTGAGCAGGCAGTTGTAGGCGGCGCTGCGCTGCCATGAGAGTGGCAGCATCTGTGGTCAACTTGCAGAAATGCACACAGATGCGGCGCACCTTGGTTAGCAAATCAGACAGATTGGGATATGTCTTGAGGAACCGCTAAACTATTAGATTGCACACGTGGGCCAGGCATGGCACTTGTGTCAGTCTGCCGAGTTGCAGAGCCGCCACCAGGTTACGCCCGTTGTCACACACAACCATGCCTGGCTTGAGGTTCAGCGGTGCCAGCCACACATCGGTCTGCGCCGTGATGCCCTGTTACAGCTCTTAGGCGGTGTGCATTTTGTCACCTAAGCTCAGCAGTTTTAGCAACGCCTGCTGGCGCTTTCCCACGGCACTGCTGCTGCTCCTAGAGCTACCGACTGAAGGCGCCGTGCCCACGGATGGTAATTTGGTGGAGGAGGAGGAGGGGTCGGAGGAGGAGGAGGCATAGTACGTCTGAGAGACCGTGACCGAGGTAGGCCCCGCAATCCTCAGTGTGGGCAGTACATGAGTGGCCCCAGGGTCATTCTCGGTCCCAGCCTCCACCAAGTTAACCCAATGTGCCGTCAGTGAGATATAGTGTCCCTGCCCGGCAGCACTTGTCCACGTGTCCGTGGTTAGGTGGACCTTCTCAGAAACAGCGTTGGTCAGGGCAAGGATGATGTTCTGTGACACGTGCTGGTGTAGGGCTGGGACGGCACATCTGGAAAAATAGTGGCGGCTGGGGACGGAATACCGAGGGGCAGCCACCGCCATGAGATTTCGAAAGGCCTCGGTCTCTACCAGCCTATAGGGCAGTATCTCCAGGCTAAGTAATTTAGAGATGTGGACGTTGAGGGCTTGGGCATGTGGGTGGGTGGAACTGTATTTCCTCTTGCGCTCCAGCGTCTGCTGTAAAGACAGCTGAACGCTGCGCTGGGACACGTTGGTGGACACTGTGGAGGTTCGTGGAGGCGAAGGTGTGGTTTTCCGGCGGGAGGCGCTCGTGCCGGGGTCCTGGGCAGGGGGTTGACTAGCAGAGGCAGCGAGTGACGCAGGGGGTTGACTAGCAGAGGCAGCAAGAGACACAGGGGAAGGAGCAGTGGTGTGACCCGCAGGAGGTGGTGAACGGCCTTGGTTCCATTGAGTGGGGTGTTTAGCACTCATATGCCTGCGCATGCTGGTGGTGGTTAGGCTAGTAGTGGTGGCATTCCTGCTGATCCTGGTGTGGCACAGGTTGCACACCACAGTCCGTCGGTAATCCTCACTTTCTTTAAAGAAGCTCCAGACTTGCGAACATCTAGGCCTCGCCACGGGAGCTTCACTACATGAAACAGTTGCTGCTGATGCACCAGCTCTGGCCCTGCTTCTCCCTCTGGCCACACCACTGCCTCTTACAACCTGTTCTGGTGCAGCACTCGCCTCCGCCTCATAAGCAATGTCTTCACGCGGCATATCAACCCAGCTTGGGTCAGTCACCTCGTCATCCTCCGATTCCACAGTCTGCTCCCCCCTCGGAATTCCTCCCCTTACAACAACTTCACCACTGTCTGACAACCGTGTCTCCTCATCGTCCGACACCTCTTTACAAACTTTTTCCACTAACTCAACATTGTCATCATCATCACTCACAGACTGCGACAGTTGGAAAACTTGGGCATCGGGAACGAGGTCAGGAGCAACCTGAGAAGTGGTTTGTGACTCTGGGAAGGGTCCAGAAAACAGTTCCTGAGAGTATGCCGGATCGCATTCCAAATTTTCCTGGGAGGGGGCAGACTGGAGGATAGGAGGTTGAGGTGGAGGAGCCAGAGGAGTGCTCCCTTGGGTAACGTGGGTGGACTGCGTTGGAGACTGACTGGTGGACAAATTACTTGAAGCATTGTCCGCAATCCACGAGATCAGCTGTTCGCACTGTTGTGGTTTCAACAGTCCTCTACCACGTGTCCCTGTAAGTTGAGACATGAAAATAGGGAGTGTAGCTCTGCGGCGTTCCACAGCTTCCTCATCAGCAGGTACTGTCTCACCCTGCCCAGGACCACGGCCTCTGCCCCCTGTAGTAATTGAATGCCCACACCCATGCCCTCGTCCTTGACCCTTAGCCCTGGGGTTCAACATTTTCTGTATATAAGTGTATGATATAAAAAAAAATAAATAAACGGGCCTGGTGTACTGAAACCCACAAACTTGTTCAGTCTGGTTTAATTAAGTTACGTACAGAAAGTGTCACCTGGACAGAATATATGGATTGGAGTGAGTGTGCTGAACTGTGACACACAGAAAGGTTACACGCAGCTGTGTGAAATGGATTTGTATCACTGAGCTAAAATAACAAAAAAACTAATTTTTTTTAATATTTTTTTTTTTAATTTATTTTTTTTGTTTTTGTTTTTTTTGGAACGTGACGTGCAGAAACTATCGTAGAGCTGACTGACAACCTACTGACGGTGGCTATTTAGACTGCGACCCAGACAAATGTCGCACAGAGATTTTTAGGATCAATCTATATACGTGACAGGTAGCAAATGACTATTCTGTGACATACAGAAAGTGTCACCTGGACAGAATATATGGATTGGAGTGAGTGTGCTGAACTGTGACACACAGAAAGGTTACACGCAGCTGTGTGAAATGGATTTGTATCACTGAGTTAAAATAACAAAAAAACTAATTTTTTTTTAATATTTTTTTTTTTAATTTATTTTTTTTTGTTTTTGTTTTTTTTGGAACGTGACGTGCAGAAACTATCGTAGAGCTGACTGACAACCTACTGACGGTGGCTATTTAGACTGCGACCCAGACAAATGTCGCACAGAGATTTTTAGGATCAATCTATATACGTGACAGGTAGCAAATGACTATTCTGTGACATACAGAAAGTGTCACCTGGACAGAATATACGGATTGGATTGAGTGTGCTGAACTGTGACACACAGAAAGGTTACACGCAGCTGTGTGAAATGGATTTGTATCACTGAGCTAAAACAACAAAAAAACTAATTTTTTTTGTATATTTTGTTTTGGATTTTTGTTTTTTTTGGAACGTGACGTGCAGAAACTAGGGTAGAGCTGACTGACACCCTACTGACGGTGGCTATTTAGACTGCGACCCAGACAAATGTCGCACAGAGATTTTTAGGATCAAGCTGTATACTTGACAGGTAGCAAATGACTTGGTTCTATTCTGTGACGTACAGAAAGTGTCACCTGGACAGAAAATAGTGAGTGTACTGAACTGTGACACACAGAATGGTTCCACACTGCTGTGTGAAATGGATTTGTATCACTGAGATATAACATAAAAAAAGGAGGTTATATATGGCGATAGCTGCACTACTAGTGCCAGCCAGCCAAGCCAGGAGACAAAAAAAAATATGTCTTCTAGCCCTTAGAAGGGCTGTTGGGTTCTTTGTAGGTGATTCCTTCCTAACAGAGAACTAAATGCAGGCCCTAACACTCTCCCTGAAAGGCAGCAGCTCTATCCCTAATGACATCCAGACGGCATCTGAGCCGAGCACCGCGGCCAGTCACTAGTATATTCCAGGGTCACCTGATCAGGCCAGCCAACCCCTGCTATCGACATGTAAGGGCACCACATGATGCTGGGTGTACCGTAGAGTCTCCTGGCTTGTGATTGGCTGTGTTTATAGGCGCCAAAAAAGCACGATGCGGAAGTTGCCATTTCCTCGAGCATGGCGAGATACTCGTCCGAGCAGCGAGCACTTACGAGTACCCTAATACTCGAATGAGCACCAAGCTCGGACGAGTATGCTCGCTCATCTCTAGTTGCCACAAAGAAGACCGGGAGAAGTAGGACAGACTTGTTCTGATTGAAAATGTTGGCCAGTTCTATTTTCCCACAGGATCCAGTGATGCAGTCTTATGTGTATATACTGTAACTTATTTTAATCCTACAGATCGTGGATCTAATTCGTGGAGTAAAAATACCATATGAGAGTTGCTAGCAAAGAACTAGAGACAGCTGAGCTTAGCCTAGGTTTGGCATGTTTTGAGTATACACCAACAATATAAGCGGTATCACCAGTTCCTGAGTTGACCACTATAGAAGCACATCTGACCCTGCTGGATTTTTGGGATGTTTTCACCATATACTGCCTCTGCTTTTAATGCTGCTGCCATCACCCTCCTCCTTTGATGTTAACTTCTAAGAATCCCAATCCAGTTCAAAGGTCCTGTCAAACACACAATCATTGCCATTGTCATAATACTCATCCTTTCTGACACTTTTCTCAAACTGTAATATGTCAAGGTGGCTCATTGGCTCTTCTCATGATTTTCTGCCCTGTATTTGCCCCAGAGTACTATTGTTGCTACCACTGCCCATACTGCCACCAATGTGGCTACACATGACCCTATTACTGGCTAGATGGTTTATGCTTCTACTACCCACATTCTCACTCTGGGAGGATGAAGAATGAGTCTTTCATTTTGTACTTTCCATTTTTCAGACATTTTATTATGAGCCTATGAAAAGACACAGGTTTGCCACTACCACTATCACCAACACAGATAATTATGGGGTACCCACCTCCCACTGAACATCCTCCTCATGGCATTCTAGATGCTGACTGCCCTTTTGATTATCTTCCATAGCAAGCTTGTGGTGGGGTTTTGTTGCCTCTTTTTAAGAAAAAAGAATGCAACCTACTAAGATGGGGCAATGACGACAGAGGATGAAACTGAAAGGCTTCTCTGTGGTTGCAAGAAGGAGGAGGAACAGGAATACTGTGTTCTCTGGATTAAAGGCACAGTATAAAACTCAAAGGTGACCTCCACATCATCTTGCTGTGAGGAGGGAGCCATCCAGTCCACAATGTCATCTTCTTTGTCCTAAATAATAATGCTACACTTTTCATAAGCCAGGGAGAACTGTGGCCTACTGCTATTACTACTGGCTGGATGGCTGATGCTGCTACTAACCACATTCTGACTCTGGCAGGCTTCCATTTTCAAGACATATTATTATGAGGTCTACGTATATATAAAAAGTCAAGGGTTTGAAACACACTAGAGATGAGCAAATTTATTGAAATTTAATTTCTGATTCATTAAATTTTTGAAAAAAAAAATGTATGTCTTAATTGATTCTGCACAAATCAAAGTTCATCGAATTACCCAGAAAATTGGTGCATAACACTCTCCAGTCTCTAAGGACTCTGATTTTGTTTATAAAAAGATGTTTAACGGAATGACAGCAATAGCGAATAATGTTAGAGTGACACTGACATATATCTGTATAACATGTTTAACCACTTCCCATCCGCCCATAGTATATAAACGTTCGGGAGGTGATTAGTTATCTCTGAATGGACGTTTCTGAACGTCCATTCAGAGATAGCAGCTGCACGCTAATCGTGCAGCTGCACAGTGGGGTACCTGCTGTCAGTGACAGCAGGGTACTCCAAAGAGAAGGCAGGGACCGTTCCCAGGGGTCCCTGCCTTCTAGATCGTTGTATACACAGTGTTCACCGAGTGCTGTGTATACAGATCAGGAAGCGCTGTTGCGCTTCCTATTCCGGCCTGGCGGTCACGTGATCGCCAGGGCCGGGAGAGTGCTGGAGCTGCCGGGTCTCTCATAGACCCGATCAGCCCTGCACTGAGGCTGTACAGCATAGAATTATGCTGTACAGCCTCTCTGGGGATCAAGTGTTAAAAAAAAAAAAAGTGAAGTTAAATGTCCCCCTGAGATCTTGTATGACCTTATGGGGGACACAAAGTGTAAAATAAAAAATAAAACAATTAAAAAAAACATAAAGAGTATTATTTTAAAAAAAATCACATAAAAAAATAATTTCCCCCCAAATATGTCATTAAAAAATGTTACAAATAAAAATAAATAAATACAATAGACAAATTTGGTATCACCACGTCCGTATTGACCGGCTCTATAAAAATATCACATGATCTACCCCATCAAGTGAACTGCGTAAAAAAAAATCTAATAAAAATTCTGCCAAAACAACTTTTTTTTGTCGCCTCACCTACCAAAAAACATAATATCAAACAATCAAAAAGTCATATGCATCCCAAAACGGTAGCAATAAAAACATCACCTAATCCCACAAAAAATGAGCCCCCACACAAGATCATAGCCAGAAAAATGAAAAAATGGCTCTTAAAAATTGCAACACAAAAACATGATTTTTTTTCTAAAAATGCTCTTATTGTGTAAAACGTAAAAAAATAAAATAAAACATGGACATATTTGGTATTGTTGCGTCCGTAACAACTACAAAAATATCACATGATCTACCCCATCAAGTGAACGGTGTAAAAAAAAAATATAGAAAAAAGCCCCTAAACTGCTTTTTTTTTTAGTTAACCTCCCAAAAATTAGATTAAAAAGTGATCAGAAAGCCGAATGTACCCCAAAATGGCCAATAAAAAGCAGAGCTTGTCCCGCAAAAAATAAGCCCTCACGCAGCTCAGTACACAAAAAAATTTAAAAGTTATCGCTCCTAAAAACCATGACAGAAAATTCCATGTTAGAAAATACAGATTCTGCTCCTCCCCTTCTGAGCCCTCGTGTATCCCCAAATAACAGTTTACAACCACATGTGGGGTGTTTCTGCAAACTGCAGAATCGGGGTAATAATTATTGAGTTTTGTTTTGTTGTTAACCCTTGATGTGTTACAGGAAAAAAAATGATTAAAATGGAAAATTTGAAAAAAAAAGTTTATTTTGCTATTTTGCTAAAACCAGTTTTGAATAGTTTGAGGGGTGTATTTTCTAAAATGGAGTAATTTATGGGTGGTTTCTATTATGTAAGCCCCATAAAGTGACTTCCGAACTGAACTGGTCCTTTAATTAGTTGATTTTGCAAATTTGCAAAAAATGCGTCTAAAGTTCTAAACCTTCTACTGTCCTAAAAAAATAAAATGACACTACCAAAATGATGCCAACGTAAAGTAGATATATGGGGAATGTAAATTAAAAAGTATTTTATGGGGTATCACTATCTGTCTTAAAAGCAGAGAGATTCAAATTTAGAAAACAGTGAATTTTTTCAAATTTTCGTTAACTTTTGGATTTTTTATAGCTAAAATTAAAACTTATCAACTCAAATTTACCATTAACTTGAAGTACAATGTGTCACAAGAAAACAAACTCAGAATCGCTTGGATAAGTAAAAGCGTTCCAAAGTTATTACCACATGAAGTGACACATGTCAGATTTGCAAAATTAGGCCTGGTCAGGAAGTGGGTAAATGGCCCAGATCTTAAGTGGTTAAAGACACTTGCACCGTTGAATGTTTTTTCATATTACAAAGTTTCCTGTCCCATATCGGGGCCAAATGGTGTTTAAATACACACGGTGTTACTGAAAAAAGAAAGTGGCTTGATTCGACCAAGCTTCCAAAAATTATGCCTAAATGGGGGCAGGTCCCTACACCTGTTTACTCAGTACGTTAATATCAAAAGAAAGAGGGGAACGTTCTGAACAAGAATCCAATAATTTTGGGAGCAGAATGCCTGACCATATTCATAAACACACAAGTGTTAATTGTCAAAAGAAAGATTGGTTTATTTTGAATGAGCCTGGACATTTTTCCTTTATTTGGTAGAAACAGCAGTACAGTGTGGATGTGAAAAGAGAAGGGTAATAGTGGTATGTGGCGGTAAAATTAGTGGCAACAGTGGCAACACAGCATGGAAAAGACAAGGCAGTAGATTATTGTGCTGCTATTTAGGGGTGGTGGTACAAGTAGTAGTAGCAACTTTGTAGCTGCAATGGTAGTGGCAGTAGGGGTAATGGAAGTAGTAGTACGTGATTAGCAGCAAGAAATAGCAGCTGAGGCCATATCAGCAGCAGAAGACATATAGTATAATATATGATGGTAGCCAGGCCAACAACTGCAGTGGCACTGTGGCAACAGCAACAGCCACACAGTACAGAACAAGATGTTAGGCAGGCATACAGCAGCAAAGGCATGATGGGGTACCATCAGAGAGAGGCAGATCTATTCATTAGCTTCAGCCGGAGCAGTGAGAAAATCCTCACGATCTATGCCTCATTCATTTTGACAAAGGTGATGTTTTGTTTCTGTATTACATGTCCAGGAAAAACACTTTCATTCTGCAGGAAAACAGCTCCCAAGTGCCCAGCTCTGCTGCTGCAAGTGCTCAAAGCAAACCAGACTGAAGAGGGGAGGACTGCTTTAGCTGCTCATATCTTGGAAGATATTGCTGTTAGAAATCAAGTCGGGAGACAAAGATGTTTTTAGTTTCACTTTCAGCTGGGCACTTGGGAGCTGTTTTCCTGCAGAAAAAAGGGGTTTTTCTGAATATGGAATACAGACACACAATGCACACAGGTATGCCTGGGATGTGTATGCAATCTTCTGTGGGGCACTGCTGTTAGTTATATAGGTGAAAAACAGGTGAAAGACTCCCTTTAATGAGTTAATCAGTGCGGCAGCAAACAGGGAGGTGCCCTAGTAACTGGCTTAACTTCCTCTATACAATAAACTAGCAGAAGGACCCTGCTTCACCCGGGTATATTTAATCTATTTCATTTAATGTTTATCTGTGTGTCGTTAAAAGATATCGAGATACCACCTCCTTAACAGTGACCTCCACAGCCCCCACCCATTAACACTGACCCCCATAGTGCCCCATCTTCTTAAAATGGGACCTCCACAGCAGCCCACCCCCTTAACTTTGACCTTTACAGCAGCCTGCACCTTTAACAGTGAGTTCCACAGCACCTCACCCCCTTGACAGTGACTTCCACAGGGTCCCGCCCCCTTAAGTGACCTCTCCATCACCCACCCCTTAACACTAACCATAGGTTACAGTCCCCTTAACTGACCTCCACCATTCTTGGCCCCCTCGACAGAGACCTCCACAGTGACTGCCCCTTTAACAGTGACTTTCACAGTACCTCGCGCCCCTTTAACAGTGACTTTCACAGTACCCCGCTCCCTTAACAGTGACCTCACAGTACCCCGCTGCGCTTTTAATAGTGGCCTCCACAGTCCCCTCCTCCCTTAACAGTGACCCTCACAGTGCCCGCCCCTTTAACAGTGACCTCCACAGCAGCCTGCCCCCTTAACCATAACATCCACAGTGCCCTCCCCTTTAACTGTGACCTCCACAGCAGCCTGCCCCTAGGGTGGCCAGAGATCTGGTTTTAGGCAGGACAATCCGGCTTTCAGACTCCCTGTCCTCCGTCATGTACAAGGCCTGGATGGACACAGGGATGTCCATTTGAACAGCTCACTGTCAGACAGCAGCACTGTGCAGTTTGAGCATGAGCTGCAGGGAGAAAGTCACTCTCCCCCTCACCCCTGCAGCTGACAGAAGTTGATTTTTAACTTTATTTTTGCAATCCCCATCAACTGCGGAGTTTGATGGGGCGTGGCCTGATAAGGTCGGGGGCGCAGCTTAGCGGGTCCTGGGGCGGAGCTTTTAAGTCCTTCTTTTGAGGGTGGCCTGAATTACAGGTCGATGCCATAGTAATTTTTGAGGAAACACAGTGGGTAGCAGTGGAAGAAAACATCTTTTATTACTACTGAATGGTAAATATGTGAAATTTACATTATTTTAGGTAATGATTGATGATGAATTAGTCTAAAACATAAGGTATATTTATGGTAACCGGAATACCCCTTTAATAGTGTCATCCACGGTGCTCTGCCCCTTTAAAGCAGACCTACAGAAGTGAAGAAGACTGGCTGGGTTGTTATAGAAACCTGGTGTGAAACTGTCTGTATGTGGAGGCTAAGGGCCTGCAAGGTTCTATTGGCCTACAAGGGTCATGTGAACAGTCTACTATTGGCTAATGCATGTTTTGGGAATATCTCAGGAACGGTACATCCTGGAGAGCTGAGACTTAGTCTAAAACCTTCCCGTACACCTGATGTACCTGTGTGCCAAATTTCGTAATTGTAGCTGCGACGATGCGGATTCCTTTAGCGGACATACATACATACACTCAGCTTTATATATTAGATGCTGTTTGCTGAACTGAGACAACCCCTTTTTACAATGCATGTAAAAGGGCTGGATCTTGGCATAGGAGCCACTTAATATGGTGGATCTGGTGATTTCTGTAATGGAGATGCCTCTCTGCTTGGTTTTCCTTCCCTTGAGGGATATCTGTAGTGGGTAGTAGCAGCACCAGTCACCGGGCTAGTAGTAGAAGTAGTAGTAAGCCACATTTTCTCCTGGATTTGGAAAGGCACAACATTATCACAGAGGAGAAAGAGGATGAGATTGTGGATTGGCTCACTCCTCTTCTCAGTCACAGCAGGATGACATGGAGGTCATTTCTCAGTCTGACACAGTGCCTTGGAGCCAGGAGTCACAACATTCCTCCTCTTTGCAGTCCCAGAGAGACCTTTCAGTGGCATCCTC
The DNA here is from genome assembly GCA_900303285.1 of Rhinella marina. Taxonomy (NCBI): domain Eukaryota; kingdom Metazoa; phylum Chordata; class Amphibia; order Anura; family Bufonidae; genus Rhinella; species Rhinella marina. Next base: position 13,293 of record ONZH01011970.1, read on the forward strand.
TCTGTCTTCACTGCTTACTCCTAATGGGGTGCTTTCTTTTTCACTAAGAGGCAATAAAACTAGAGATGAGCAAATCTATTCACCGCTTTGTATATTCATTACGAATCCTCCTTATTTCCTACTCTCAAGCGAATCCGGATTTATTCAGATTCGCTTCGTACAATTCGTAAATGTTCTTAAAATTTTGAACACTAATGCTACGTACGCTACGTACGCGTTCTTCTTGCCCCCCAGCCCCCAGAAGCGGGAAAATGACGATACGCCCCCTCAAGAGCCGGAAAGTGAAGATACGCCCCCCTCTGAAGCGGGAAAAATAAGCCCGTCCCACCGGGAACTATCTATTTGCAACTATAAGGAGTGAAGACTCCTCCCTCATTACTCTGCCCTCCTCTCCAGTTCAAGCCAGCGGTGAACAAGACAACACAGCATGGCGAAACAACTATGCCCAAAGTGGGGAGAGATGGTGTTTGGTAGTGAGTACCCCAAACCACCGGACACTCCAGAGGAGATCGGAGTGTCACAATTGCCCAAAAGAATCCCACTGGCACCGGAGGTGTCCGCTGTGCCGGCTGGTGTGGTGGAGGTGGCTGGAGCATCCACTATGCCGCCCAGGAGGAGAACAACATCTTCCATGCTGCAGAATCCCATCGTACCTGCATCGGTGACGGCCCACGCCCAGACACTATGGAACTATAAGAAAGCGATGGAGGACTGGGTCATCCAAGTGCTTGACCATCAGAGGCTGGGAGACCCTACGCTGGAATGGCGTAAAGGAACCGTCCTATGGTTTTCAGTGGAGCGAAGCTGTGGCTTCCTTGCGGACGACGAGGACGGCAAGGAGTACTTTGTGGGCCGCAGGTCTTTGAAACGGTCTTACCTGCCCCAAGCCCGTAACAGCCTATACGCGGGGGATCAGGTGGAATATAGCCCCATGGCATCACTGAAAGGCCACTTTGCTACCAGGGCAACGTTATTGTCAAAGCCCCTGGTACCTGCATCGCCAGCAGGGACCTGGCCGGATGATCCAGCAGCTGCAGGACCCTTGCACTGCCTACAACAGTCACCGGACGGCACCCTCCATTTCAGAGAGAAGCCACAGCTACAGCTGGAGCCTCTGATCCCTGGATTGTTGCCACCACCATCACAGTCCTTTCACCTAGGTCAGCTGACTACATCATCCTTCACATTCCAGCCCATGGTAAGCCAGTACCAGCTACCATGGAAAATTAAGTCAGCAGCAGCCAGGGGAGCTGGCAGTTCTTCCTTCGGTGCAGCCTTGCCTGTACTGCTGCAGTCAGAAGTCCTTACGCCTGCTGTCCCAGCAGTAGTATCTGGAAAAGTGAAGGCTCAAGTGGCAGCATCGCTCACCAGTGTGACAACCACCAGGTCAAGTCCACATTCTAGCAGAAGAGGGCAGTGGAGCTCAACCACGGCAGCCAGCCTGGCCAGTAGCGTCCTCTTATGTCCTTCAGCAGCAGTAGCAGTGAGGAGTCCCTCATCTGAGGAACCCTTCTACAACTGGCTGTCACTATCTGGCTGCTTTAAAGGACACCTCATGATCTGGACCTATAGGAGCCACCACATGTAATGCACCTGACGGGTGAGAGCTAGTTGGCACTTGTTTTTAATTTATCTTGTTTTTATTGCCCCCTGTTTGACTCACACCCAGATGGGCATGGCTTGTCAGGACTCCACCTTATTCTGCAGAAAATTCCCAGTTGTGCCTAAGTGCGCCTATTTTCCCCCCCCCCCTTCTCAGGTTATTTGGGAGCCCCCTCTGCAAAAAGGGTTCTCTATTTTCTGCTATTTTGTATTATCCATGTGGATTACACTTTAATCTGTTACCTGTTTGGATTACAGGTTCAGCAACGTTCAAACACTTTAGCCCATTGTGTGTATTATTTTTCAGGTACTGCAATATGTCCTATTATGCATTTATTGTATGGTGTTTGGTAAATTATGCACTTAGCCAGAGAGCTAGCACCATACTTTTCTAGCTCATATGGACTGCCTCTAAGGACTGTACGCTGCGGTGTAGCGTCGTGTGTGCGTTCGCATGACGCAATCACGAGTCAATAGTACGCTAAGGATTCATACGAACTTTGTACGCTAATGTTTACACATTCAGTTCAATAGCGTACTTTTAACAACGTTTAGACTGTATGTTTGTAATTTGTGCAGGAATGTTAGCAAAATAACGATTTTTTAATGCAACTTCGACCGAATAAATTCATATTAAGAACAAATCATCATAAATTTGTTGATTATTCGCCTAAGCGAATTTTTGAAGATTCGCTCATCTCTAAATAAAACCCCACCATGCACTCACTCAGATAGAAAAGAGAGTCTTCCTATTGATGAACTATGTGAGAGCAGTCAGTATTTGGACTGCCTTAAGGAGGAGGTTCAGGGAGAGGTGGGGGAACCCATACATAGCTGTGTTGTTGGAGGTAATAGTGGCACCCGTAAGCATAGTATTGGCAGTGGGGGTAGTGGTAGTGACAGTGGCAGTCAGGGCAAATACAGAACAAGGAATCGTGAGGGGGACAAAGGAGCCCACCATGATATTTAACAGCCTAAATAGTGGCAGGGAGGGTGAGGATTCCGATGATGATTTTATGTTGGACAGGACCTGGAAGCCAGATTGGGGTGCTGAGTAGGAGATAACATGATGAGGAGGGAGAAACTGACAGCAATAAACAGTAGAGGTAATGTATGGCTAGAACCTCCCAAAGAACTGCCAGGTCTAGATCTGCTTTGGAAATTGGTGATGCCTCACATACTGTGGGTGCAGGTGGCCCAAAACATTCCAGAGCTAAGCCAAGCTTGGTTGCTGCTTTGCCTGTGTGAGCATCTCCCATCTAGCAGCTTTAATCCATGTTACAAAACGACAAAAGCATTCTTCTGTGCAAGATCTGCAAGAGTAAAATAAGCTGTGGACAGTCAAACACAAACATAGGCATCACAGATCTATTAAGCTATCGCAATAGTACTTTCCTCCTTCTCACAATCTCCTTTGCATCAGTCAGGCCACATCCACATGCAGTACAATGTCCTTATCATCGTCATCATCCATTACTGCTTCACCCACTCAGACTCCTCCTCTGCTCCATCATCAGCCATTGATAACGGAATGCGTAGCCAGGACACAAATTTACATGCCCAGCAATTCTATGGTGTGCCAGCTTAATTCCCACCTGGTCAAGTTGTTTGCAGTGCAGACCCTGCTGAACCATTTGTAGTGTCTGCTGCCTTCAAGATGCTGTGCTGCCTTCAAGGAGCATGCTCTAAGGCTAGCTGGAAGATACATACCTAGGCAACATTATTTCTCCCAACAAGCCATATCTGCCTTGTTCTGTCACGTGCCATAGAATGTGAGCCACTCTTTGCAATTGTTGCCCTGGCTCCCACACCAGGCACTTATTCTCCACCTCCAGCCCCCCCCCCCCACACACACACACACCATGGACATCCCCCAGTCCCCAACAGCTTCAGGGCATAGAGTTGCTCCCATTCCCCTAAATACTACTACATGTGTCAAGTCAAGCGTTGCAATGTAGTGTTACAAAATAGCCACATAGCTAATCATTTGCTAAAGTGCATCAAGCAGCCCACTGGCTGTTTCCCCATCAACTCCAACTGGGCAAGGTGGTCAGCAATATAGTGGCCACATTGAACCTGGGGGAAATAACACATGGTCCCTGCATGGCGTATGTGATTAAACTAGTAATGCAACCCTTTTTTTTGTCCTTGTCCTTACATTTCAGCCATTCCTATATGGCTAGGAACACTCTCCTGGACTAGCAGTGACAGAGCAGTCTGTCATTTCACTGCTTAATCCAGCAGTGGCAGCTAATCAGTGATGCCTATGCTAAAGTCCCTAGAAGAGGCCACAAAATTAGTTGGGACAACTGAGGCGTGAATGATCTCATCCCCCCTATTTGTCTTAGAACAGATTCTGACGCTCATGCAGCAAGGGACAAAGGCGGAAGAATTATAGTTAATGCATCTTGATGTCTGCATCTTATATGTTTTATATGCAATTCTATGTAATGGTATGTATGTCACCTTTACTATGAAATTTTATCCAGCAGGGGGAGGTATTGGTTTGCAGTGTCTGGCTGTAACAGGGTTTGACCACCCTGTTCAACCCTACCTGGTAGAGTTGGCTTGACTGACTTCCTGCCAGGAGGGGGAAGTCTAGTGTAGCTAAACACTCCAAAGTCAGAGTTGGTGAAAGAGGTGAAGTGGGAGGTCTTGTCCAGATAGTGAGGAGTGAGGAAACAGCTCATAGAGCACCAACTCTCGAGAACTGTATTGTTTCCCTTGTGAGGAAAAGCAGGTCCTAAATTTCCTCTCTATTGGCATAGAGTGAGGAAGCATCTCATAGATCACCACTTCTCAAGAACTGTCAGAAGGACTCAAGTAAACCTTTGGGATCCTAGATAGTCGAGTGAACTGTGATTGCGATTCTACAGACACTGCTGTGAGATGAGGGATTACTGCTAAAGACACTCTCATCACCAAACAACCACTAGAACAGCAGCTATCAAACCTGCCATCATGCCTCCTCCGTTGGTGCCAAAGAAGAATCACACTAAATCCTGCTGCTACAGTATGCAATTTCAAGTTCTACATTGCACTTAGTACAAAGGACTTTGTTACATTAAACTCTGGCCTCATTCTTCAGTTCTATAACTTTCACTGCAATGGACCCCAGAGATCGCCAGCTTCAGGTAGGACACCATGACACTACAACACTACATGAGTGCCACTTCCACTCCCATCCTCTACATTGGCTCCCACGAGAGCTTGCTGCACTTGCTTATTCACATGAAGCACATGAATACTGGATAGCCATGCTTTTATACCCTCTCTATCAAAGCAAAATGGTGGAATGTTTTCCTCCTGCCAAGAGTAGATGCCTGAACAAATCCATATATCGTCACGTGTATAGAAAAATAATAAAATACCTTTATTGTGAGTCCTTAGACTGGTAGACAAAATATACGTGTATAAAAAAGGAGATAATATTACAGGACCAAACAGGGTGGATAATCAATAAATGTGGTAATGGCCACAAAAAGAAACGAGCTATCCCTGTGTAGCCCTCCGTACTAGGCTCAGCCCAGGGGTATCTCTTGGTGGTAGGGATCCCCTGTCCCCGTACCTAAATGCCTAAGTATGGCCCTGTAATCACCCTACAAAAGACAGGATAATAAGATGGAAAGACAAGCTGGGTAAAATCCACCGATGCGTAGAAGGTGGATGCCCAAATAAATGGAGACCCCGACGCGTTTCTCCAAGCAATGGTATTGATATAACAAATATTGAGTAGGGATAATATAAATGGTACTTAGCCCCAGAGAATGCACCAGGATGTCAGCAACGATATGGCCGAATTGAAACAGCCTGTGGAGAGAGGAAAGGACCACACTAAACAATCCTGATAACAATAAAAGGATGAAAAGCATAGGACAGAAGGTCCAAACTCACCAGGCACAGGACAGGGGCACATCGAGGTGTCTGCATAGATGGAGCAGCAGCGTGTGAGTATCAATGTGGAGATTTTTATAGGCAGGCGCCATAACTAGCGTATCCGCCCGCCGGTATTCAACTTCCGGTCGGGTGGAACGCAAAGGTGGAACGCAGCGTGCAGCGTGTAACCACGTGGTTGCTAATGGTGGGAGGACAAAGAGGTGTTCCCTGACCATGACACTTGGTGGAACACCAAGATTCTCTTCTGGACCCGCTATATAGATGATATTTTCCTGATCTGGGATGGTAGTGCTGTGGAATTTACTACCTTTGTTGATTCCCTCAATAATAACCAGATTGGATTATCATTTACCTTTGAATTGCAAACCGAGTGCCTGGCATTCTTGGATGTTGAAATTACCAAGAGGGATGATAAACTGGTCACCTCTGTTTTCAGAAAAAAAACGGCGACCAATAATATTTTACATTGGTCTAGTCATCACCCTCCCTCGGTCAAGAAGGGGATTCCACGGGGTCAATATCTGCGTATGCGTAGAAATTGTTCCAACTCTGAGAACTTCTTCGTGGAATCCAGAAAACTTCAAAATAGACTGTTACACAGGGGCTATCCACAGGCAATCCTTAGAGATGCCTTTAAATGGGCCGAATCGAGAACGAGGAGTGAACTTTTGATACCTCGGCAACGAGATTGTAAGGATGACAATCTGATACGCCTAATCTCCACTTTCGACTCGGCCAATGACAAAGTAAAGGCCATCCTGAGGACATATTGGCCTATCCTGACTATGGACTCCGAACTATCAATGGTGATTTCTCCCAATCCTACGATTACTTACCGTCGTGGGAGAAGTCTTCATGATCGTTTGGTGGCTAGTCATTATGTCCCCCCCCTGAGAGAAGGTACATGGCTTGACAGGAAACCCCTAGGAATTTTTAGATGTGGTTCCTGTAAAGCATGTAAATTTATACATCCTTCCAAGAATGTCAGGTGCTCTGTGACCGATGAGACTTTTGTTATCAGAGATTTCATTAATTGTCGCACGAAGGGAGTCATCTACATATGCCAATGTCCCTGTGCGAGGGACTACATTGGTAAGACCAAACGTGAACTTAGACGTAGGGTGTTGGAACACATCAATGATGTTCTTAATAAAAAGGAGACCCCTGTGGCAATCCACATGGTTGAACATCATGGTGGTGACCCTTCGTCTTTACGTTTTTCTGCACTTGAAACAGTCCCTTTGCCACCTAGACAAGGAGACTGGGATCGGAAGATTCTTCAAAAGGAAGCTAAGTGGATTTATCGCTTCCGATCTCAGTCTCCAGGGGGACTTAATGAAAGGTTGACTTTCACATGTTTTATTTAACCTTAGGTATTTTTCCTTTAATATTCCATCTTTTTAGTGATTCCCATCTAGTAATGTGGCGAGCCTCCTTATATATATATATTTTAGTGTGACAGCAGCCTGACGGCACGGGAAGTGCCTTCAATGTTTCTGTGATTTATAATTATCACAGTTTACCATATCTTATTTCTTAGGGTACTGCCTCATCTTCCAGTATCTTTTTATCGTTTATAATATATATGTGTCTTATGGTACTCTGCATCCATGTGGAGTATTTTCAGCGTGTCATAATTTTTATGATTGTGCACCATATAGATCTTACCTGTGGTTGCACACTCCGCGATTAGTAAGCTGCGCTTCATTTTGTTTACACCACGTGGTTTCATATTAGCAACCACGTGGTTACACGCTGCACGCTGCGTTCCACCTTTGCGTTCCACCCGACCGGAAGTTGAATACCGGCGGGCGGATACGCTAGGTATGGCGCCAGCCTATAAAAATTTCCACGTTGATACTTACACGCTGCTGCTCCATCGATGCAGACACCTCGTTGTGCCCCTGTCCTGTGCCTGGTGAGTTTGGACCTTTTGTCCCATGCTTTTCATCCTTTTATTGTTATCAGGATTGTTTAGTGTGGTCCTTTCCTCTCTCCACAGGCTGTTTCAATTCGGCCATATCGTTGCTGACATCCTGGTGCATTCTCTGGGGCTAAGTACCATTTATATTATCCCTACTCAATATTTGTTATATCAATACCCCCTGATGAACCATTGCTTGGAGAAACGCGTCGGGGTCTCCATTTATTTGGGCATCCACCTTCTACGCATCGGTGGATTTTACCCAGCTTGTCTTTCCATCTTATTATCCTGTCTTTTGTAGGGTGATTACAGGGCCATACTTAGGCATTTAGGTACGGGGACAGGGGATCCCTACCACCAAGAGATACCCCTGGGCTGAGCCTAGTACGGAGGGCTACACAGGGATAGCTCGTTTCTTTTTGTGGCCATTACCACATTTATTGATTATCCACCCTGTTTGGTCCTGTAATATTATCTCCTTTTTTATACACGTATATTTTGTCTACCAGTCTAAGGACTCACAATAAAGGTATTTTATTATTTTTCTATACACGTGACGATATATGGATTTGTTCAAGATTAACTTTGCCACGTGATCTATCTGTGTATATTGATCCTGATTTATAGTCTATTTTTTTTTAGATGCCTGCCAACAGCATGTCTGAAAGGCAGGGTTGTCTCCACCCATCGCAATTTCAACCACTTGCCTTCCTCTCTGCTGCCATAAGCAGTAGAAGCCTCAGCAGCAGAAACAGTCAATTCAGTCTTCTCAACATGATGGAACAGTTTATTCACTTGCTGCGCCAGGCTAAAGCAAATCAGATGGAGACGTACAGCTTCAATTCCCAGGTTCAGTCCTACATGGACTTGGCTCTGTCTCCAGTGCATGCCCTGTTCCCTGACACTATGGACTTTTGAGCAAGCAAAATAGAACAGTGACCCAAACTGGACCAGTATGCTCTCTTTTCTTTTTTTTTTAACCTTATGGCTGATGCTGCCACCACTGTCTGCTACTCCTTGCTGCTAATCCCCTATTGCCACTACTATTAATGCTATGCATTCACCACTTCTACTGCTGCTGCTGCTGCTACTGCTGCTGCTCCTACTACTACTACTACTACTACTACTACTACTACTACTACTACCCATAAACAGCTGATCTAATGCATTGTATTGTATTGTATTGTAATGCCCCTTCTGTTGAGGCCACATGCCTCTATTACCTTAGCCTTTCCACACTGTACTTCTGCTGCTCTCAATAAAACATTTGACATTTTCTAGGCCCGTTCAGACCGAGCCACTTTTACTCTGTGCATTTTGTCCACACGAAGGTAGGGCTACACGGCAACTTATTGTTGCTCCACAAATTTATGCAAAATTTGTCAAATTTTGCATAAATGTAAAAATGTATAAAAAAACAAAACAAAACATAATTTCCTAGGAAACTAGAGGGCAGGAAATTAGAGGGCATTATATACCAATTTCCAGGGCAATTGAAACAACTATAATTTCGTAAGAATTGATTTGGGTCTCAACCAAACTCTTTGAAAAATTTGGGAACCTGAAATGAACAGTCTCAAAAGGTTTGCTCATCTCTACCACAATCAGAGAACGCAAGACATTTTCAAAAATTTTTTGATAAAATGTGCAGTGACCAGACCACAGGGGCATGTATGTGAGTGTATAGTGTTGTCACAGTGAAGAAAGTGCCAGGGGATATATTACTCACAGTTTGGTGATTACTGCTCCCTGGGCCGGCGTGCAGGTGTGTGGAAGGGGGACACCAACTCCTTCGGGGCACTCTCTGGTTTTCAAGAGCTCTGCCGGATGGTAGGGTGAGGTGCCCTTGGTGGTATTATATTAGGGTGTCGGCCGGCAGGGTCCCTAATGATTTACGTGACGCCAGCACCTTGCGGTGCAAAGTAAAGATGATGGAATAAAGAGGAGGCAGCTTTTATCCAAAACAATTGAACTTCTTAAATCACAATTCACAGTTGCTTCACTTGGCAATCAATATCAGTAAGGATGCTGCAAGAATTCCCTTTATAGGCTAGATGTTCAATATCAGTATAAATATAGATGCTTTCTTCTAGTAACTAGAGATGAGCGAGTAGTGTTCGATCGAGCCGGTATTCGATCGAATACTACGCTATTCGGCATACTCGATTTCAATCGAGTATAACGGCGATGGCGCACTTAGAATTCGTTTCCCCTCCCACCTTCCCTGGCGCTCTTTTTCCACCAATCACCATGCAGGGGGGGTATGACAGGCACGCTGAGCACGCTGGCAGCGCGAAAACGGCGTCTACATGGATTGGCTGGAAAAACCATGTGACCTCGAATATTAAAAACTCAGCTCTTCCTGCTCGTACGCATATGCTGCGTGAACTTAGTCGGGGACAGAGGCTGGAGAAGGGAGAGACAGGTTTTAGCAGTTGGACAGGCAGGAGCGTGATTAAAAGCCCTTATCAGGGCTACTATAGTGCAGTACAGTGATAGCTTTACTACAATATAGACTTTACAGACAACGGCTGCTGTATTCAGGGATAGCTGCTGGAGTAGGGACAGAGAGAGGCATTAGTGGTGTATTAGGTGCTCTGCTACATACCAAACTATATTTGGCACTACTGTTCTGCGTTCTTTTTGGCTGCAAAACCCTGTTATATACCTAGTGTGTATATGCACCATCTGATCTGGCAGTATACGGCTGTTTTTTTTTTTTTTTTTTTAAATAACAGTTTATTTGGCTCTAGTGTTCTGGTTCTGTGTGCCTGCAATACCCTTTTTGTATACCAGGTGTAAATACCCACCGTCTGACCTGTTAGTACACGGCTGTGGACCTAGAACATATATTAAAAAAAAAAAACCTGTTCATTGGCACCTGTACTTTGCGTTCTCTAGGTTGGCAAAATAATTGTATATACGTAGTGTTCATCACACACCGTCCTGATCTGTTTAGTACACGGCTGTGTACCTAGGAAATATATTTTTAAAAAAAGTCTTTTCTATTGGCACCTGTACTTTGCGTTCTCTTGCAAAATAGATCTGTATATACGTAGTGTTCATACACACCGTCTGATCTGTTAGTAGCACGGCTGTGGTACCTAGAAATTATATTTAAAAAAAAGCCTGTTCATTGGCACCTGTACTTTGCGTTCTCTGTTGGCAAATAATATTGTATATACGTAGTGTTCAAACCACCGTCTAATCTGTTAGTACACGGCTGTTGGTACCTTAGAAATATATTAAAAAAAAGCCTGTTCCATTGGCACCTGTACTTTGCGTTCTCTTGCAAAATAATTGTATATACGTAGTGTTCATACACACCGTCTGATCTGTTAGTACAACGGCTGTGTACCTAGAAATATATTAAAAAAAAAGCCTTTTCATTGCACCTGTTACTTTGCGTTCTCTTGCAAAATAATTGTATATACGTAGTGTTCATACACACCCGTCTGATCTGTTAATACACGGCTGTGTACCTAGAAATATATTAAAAAAAAAGCCTTTTCATTGGCACCTGTACTTTGCATTCTCTTGCAAAATAATTGTATATACGTAGTGTTCATACACACCGTCTGATCTGTTAGTACACGGCTGTGTACCTAGAAATATATTTAAAAAAAAAGTCTTTTCATTGGCACCTGTACTTTGCGTTCTCTTGCAAAATAATTGTATATACGTAGTGTTCATACACACCGTCTGATCTGTTAGTACACGGCTGTGTACCTAGAAATATATTTAAAAAAAAAGCCTGTTTCATTGCACCTGTACTTTTGCGTTCTCTTGCAAAATAATTGTATATACGTAGTGTTCATACACACCGTCTGATCTGTTAGTACACAGCTGTGTACCTAGAAATATATAAAAAAAAAGCCTTTTCATTGGCACCTGTACTTTGCGTTCTCTTGCAAAATAATTGTATATACGTAGTGTTCATACACACCGTCTGATCTGTTAGTACACGGCTGTGTACCTAGAAATATATAAAAAAAAGCCTTTCATTGGACCTGTACTTTGCGTTCTTTGCAAAATAATTGTATATACGTAGTGTTCATACACAACCGTCTGATCTGTTAGTACACGGCTGTGTACCTAGAAATATATAAAAAAAAGCCTTTTCATTGGCACCTGTACTTTGCGTTCTCTTGCAAAATAATTGTATATACGTAGTGTTCATACACACCGTCTGATCTGTTAGTACACGGCTGTGTGCCGAGAAATATTATTAAAAAAAAAGCCTTTTCATTGGCACCTGTACTTTGCGTTCTCTTGCAAAATAATTGTATATTACGTAGTGTTCATACACACCGTCTGATCTGTTAGTACACGGCTGTGTACCTAGAAATATATAAAAAAAAAGCCTTTTCATTGGCACCTGTACTTTGCGTTGTCTTGCAAAATAATTGTATATACGTAGTGTTCATACACACCGTCTGATCTGTTAGTACACGGCTGTGTACCTAGAAATATATTTAAAAAAAAGCCTTTTCATTGGCACCTGTACTCTTGCGTTCTCTTGCAAAATAATTGTATATACGTTAGTGTTCATACACACCGTCTGATCTGTTAGTACACGGCTTGTGTACCTAGAAATATATTTAAAAAAAAAGCCTTTCATTGGCACCTGTACTTTGCGTTCTCTTGCAAAATAATTGTATATACGTAGTGTTCATACACACCGTCTGATCTGTTAGTACAACGGCTGTGTACCTAGAAATATATTTAAAAAAAAAAGCTGTTCATTGGCACCTGTACTTTGCGTTCTCTTGCAAAATAATTGTATATACGTAGTGTTCATACACACCGTCTGATCTGTTAGTACACGGCTGTGTACCTAGAAATATATTAAAAAAAAAGCCTTTTCATTGGCACCTGTACTTTGCGTTCTCTTGCAAAATAATTGTATATACGTAGTGTTCATACACACCGTCTGATCTGTTAGTACACGGCTGTGTACCTAGAAATATATAAAAAAAAAAGCCTTTTCATTGGCACCTGTACTTTGCGTTCTCTTGCAAAATAATTGTATATACGTAGTGTTCATACACACCGTCTGATCTGTTAGTACACGGCTGTGTACCTAGAAATATATTTAAAAAAAAAGCCTTTTCATTGGCACCTGTACTTTGCGTTCTCTTGCAAAATAATTGTATATACGTAGTGTTCATACACACCGTCTGATCTGTTAGTACACGGCTGTGTACCTAGAAATATATTTAAAAAAAAAAGCCTTTTCATTGGCACCTGTACTTTGCGTTCTCTTGCAAAATAATTGTATATACGTAGTGTTCATACACACCGTCTGATCTGTTAGTACACGGCTGTGTACCTAGAAATATATTAAAAAAAAAAGCCTTTTCATTGGCACCTGTACTTTGCGTTCTCTTGCAAAATAATTGTATATACGTAGTGTTCATACACACCGTCTGATCTGTTAGTACACGGCTGTGTACCTAGAAATATAAAAAAAAAAAGCCTTTTCATTGGCACCTGTACTTTGCGTTCTCTTGCAAAATAATTGTATATACGTAGTGTTCATACACACCGTCTGATCTGTTAGTACACGGCTGTGTACCTAGAAATATATAAAAAAAAAAGCCTTTTCATTGGCACCTGTACTTTGCGTTCTCTTGCAAAATAATTGTATATACGTAGTGTTCATACACACCGTCTGATCTGTTAGTACACGGCTGTGTACCTAGAAATATATAAAAAAAAAAGCCTTTTCATTGGCACCTGTACTTTGCGTTCTCTTGCAAAATAATTGTATATACGTAGTGTTCATACACACCGTCTGATCTGTTAGTACACGGCTGTGTACCTAGAAATATATTTAAAAAAAAAGCCTTTTCATTGGCACCTGTACTTTGCGTTCTCTTGCAAAATAATTGTATATACGTAGTGTTCATACACACCGTCTGATCTGTTAGTACACGGCTGTGTACCTAGAAATATATAAAAAAAAAAGCCTTTTCATTGGCACCTGTACTTTGCGTTCTCTTGCAAAATAATTGTATATACGTAGTGTTCATACACACCGTCTGATCTGTTAGTACACGGCTGTGTACCTAGAAATATAAAAAAAAAAAGCCTTTTCATTGGCACCTGTACTTTGCGTTCTCTTGCAAAATAATTGTATATACGTAGTGTTCATACACACCGTCTGATCTGTTAGTACACGGCTGTGTACCTAGAAATATATTTAAAAAAAAAAGCCTTTTCATTGGCACCTGTACTTTGCGTTCTCTTGCAAAATAATTGTATATACGTAGTGTTCATACACACCGTCTGATCTGTTAGTACACGGCTGTGTACCTAGAAATATATAAAAAAAAAAGCCTTTTCATTGGCACCTGTACTTTGCGTTCTCTTGCAAAATAATTGTATATACGTAGTGTTCATACACACCGTCTGATCTGTTAGTACACGGCTGTGTACCTAGAAATATATTAAAAAAAAAAAAGCCTTTTCATTGGCACCTGTACTTTGCGTTCTCTTGCAAAATAATTGTATATACGTAGTGTTCATACACACCGTCTGATCTGTTAGTACACGGCTGTGTACCTAGAAATATAAAAAAAAAAAGCCTTTTCATTGGCACCTGTACTTTGCGTTCTCTTGCAAAATAATTGTATATACGTAGTGTTCATACACACCGTCTGATCTGTTAGTACACGGCTGTGTACCTAGAAATATATTTAAAAAAAAAAGCCTTTTCATTGGCACCTGTACTTTGCGTTCTCTTGCAAAATAATTGTATATACGTAGTGTTCATACACACCGTCTGATCTGTTAGTACACGGCTGTGTACCTAGAAATATATAAAAAAAAAAAGCCTTTTCATTGGCACCTGTACTTTGCGTTCTCTTGCAAAATAATTGTATATACGTAGTGTTCATACACACCGTCTGATCTGTTAGTACACGGCTGTGTACCTAGAAATATATTAAAAAAAAAAGCCTTTTCATTGGCACCTGTACTTTGCGTTCTCTTGCAAAATAATTGTATATACGTAGTGTTCATACACACCGTCTGATCTGTTAGTACACGGCTGTGTACCTAGAAATATATAAAAAAAAAAAAGCCTTTTCATTGGCACCTGTACTTTGCGTTCTCTTGCAAAATAATTGTATATACGTAGTGTTCATACACACCGTCTGATCTGTTAGTACACGGCTGTGTACCTAGAAATATATTAAAAAAAAAAGCCTTTTCATTGGCACCTGTACTTTGCGTTCTCTTGCAAAATAATTGTATATACGTAGTGTTCATACACACCGTCTGATCTGTTAGTACACGGCTGTGTACCTAGAAATATATTTAAAAAAAAAGCCTTTTCATTGGCACCTGTACTTTGCGTTCTCTTGCAAAATAATTGTATATACGTAGTGTTCATACACACCGTCTGATCTGTTAGTACACGGCTGTGTACCTAGAAATATAAAAAAAAAAAGCCTTTTCATTGGCACCTGTACTTTGCGTTCTCTTGCAAAATAATTGTATATACGTAGTGTTCATACACACCGTCTGATCTGTTAGTACACGGCTGTGTACCTAGAAATATATTAAAAAAAAAGCCTTTTCATTGGCACCTGTACTTTGCGTTCTCTTGCAAAATAATTGTATATACGTAGTGTTCATACACACCGTCTGATCTGTTAGTACACGGCTGTGTACCTAGAAATATATAAAAAAAAAAGCCTTTTCATTGGCACCTGTACTTTGCGTTCTCTTGCAAAATAATTGTATATACGTAGTGTTCATACACACCGTCTGATCTGTTAGTACACGGCTGTGTACCTAGAAATATATTAAAAAAAAAAGCCTTTTCATTGGCACCTGTACTTTGCGTTCTCTTGCAAAATAATTGTATATACGTAGTGTTCATACACACCGTCTGA
>ONZH01011971.1:0-98936 GCA_900303285.1 Rhinella marina
AGGGACTGCTTTTGGACGTCCATGGTCCTGTGTCCCCCAATGTGACGACCGAGAAAGTAAGATTTTTTGCTTACCTGTAAAATCTTTTTCTCGGAGTCTTCATTGGGGGACACAGCACCCACCCTTCTCTTGGGTCGCCCGACGGTGATAGTTCTTGGTTTGAGTTAGACTGTTGTCTTGGTTCCTCCTATTGCTTTTCACACACTGGTTAGTTTACTGCCAGTAGGCGGGTTATATCCTGCTGGGAGGAGCCGACTTGCTTTTGGTCTTTTTTAGTGTCAGCCTCCTAGTGGCAGCAAGATATAACCCATGGTCCTGTGTCCCCCAATGAAGACTCCGAGAAAAAGATTTTACAGGTAAGCAAAAAATCTTACTTTCACAGCAGCTGAAGTGCTGAAGGTTGCTGATCCCTGTTCCATACTGTTCATGATTTCAATTTCATTCATTTCCTTGTCTATTTCCAGGGTGTGGTGGTTACATCCATGCAGATAGCGGTCAGATAAAATCTCCAGGCTGGCCGCAAAATTTCCCCACCAACAGCAGGTGCACATGGACGATCCAAACTCATGAGAGCAGCCATTTTGAACTGACATTTAATGAGAACTTCAATATTCCTGACAGCAGCGGACAATGTGAGAGAAGCTATGTGAAGGTGGGTAGAAATGGCGTGGTAAATAGAAGTGTAAATGTTCCATAATGCATCGCAAGACTGGGGCATCAGTACGGCCAGCTTCCTTAAGGGGAGTCACCACGAAATTCCCTGTTAAACCGTTGTCTTTTGGGGCTAGCCCAGCTGCATGTAATGATACAGTTCACATAGTT
This sequence comes from Rhinella marina, assembly GCA_900303285.1. NCBI lineage: Eukaryota > Metazoa > Chordata > Amphibia > Anura > Bufonidae > Rhinella > Rhinella marina. The sequence goes on from ONZH01011971.1 coordinate 823, forward strand.
ATCCGTTCCTTTATTCTGGAGAAAAAGTACTTTTAATCCATATGCAAATCAGCAGTTAAGTGCACCAAAGGCGGGCCCAATCCAGCTCTGTGCTCCTCCTGTTGGTCCCTTCCTCTCCATCTTGATTGACAGGAACCTGGCCCTGTCAATCAAGGGGAGGTAGGGTTAGGGAGAGGAAGCAGGGGGAACAAAGGTGCACAGAGTGACTTGAGCCCACCCTCAGTGCACTTAACTGCTCATTTGCATATGGATTAAAAGCAGTTTGTTTTTTTCCAGAATGAAGCAACAGATCGCTAAATGAATGGTATCACTACATTCAGCTGAGCTAGCCGTACAAGGCATGGTGTCTGATTTATTAGTGAATTTCCTGGTGACAGGTTCCCTTTAACAGCATTTGACAGCACAGAGATATCGTTTACAGCAGCCACATGGACGGTAGACACAATAGGCAGGAGGTTGTTGTGGGCATGCTCTGTGACCTGTGCAGTGGTCATTGTGCAGGGAGAGGGAGGAGGTGGACTCTGACCATGGCCTATTATGAATGGTGGATCCTGTGATGGTTATATATGGGTGTTACCTGTCAGTGTAATCCTGCATGCGATGATAATGAGAGGACTGCTGAGAAGTAATCTCTACAGTACAGAATAGGGATTTTGGGGGTCATTTATTAAGACTGGCGTCAGTCTTAAGGCTCATTCAGACGGCCGTATGATGTCCGCAAAAATACGAATCCGTTTTTTTCGGACAGTTGAACATGAGCATTCCGTTTTTTTGCGGACCCATAGACTTCAATGGGGCTATGTCCTGATTTTCAAGCATAGGACATGTTTCATTTGTTTTGCGGAGCCATGGAATGGAAAAAAAGGGCCCATAGAAGTGAATGGGTCAGTATGTAATCCGCAAAAAAACGGATCCGCATTTTTGCGGACAACATACGGCCGTCTGAATGAGCCCTTAATTAGGCCCTACTGGCAGTGGATCCGCCTAAGTTATGTAGAGGTGCCGGATTCACCGCTGCCTCTAAATCTACGCCAGCTTCCTTGCTGGCGTAGATTTAGACCATTTTCTATGCCAAAACCAGGTATAGAAAATGATGAATTATACGGGCCTGCGGGCCCCTCCCCTTTCCCTCCCACCTTTGTAGATCTGGCATGAGCGGGGAAAAGTCGCAGATTGCAGTGCAAAGAACCTTTTTCTCAGCTGTGTTAAAACCACAACTCCCAGCATGCTCCATTCATTTCTATGGAGTTCTGAAAACAGCCAAGTGTACATCTTGGGAGTCGTAGTTTTACCACAGCTGGAGTGCCGGAGGTTAGCTAGGGGACCAGCTTAGGTTTAAGTATTCATACATACTCTGAGCTATTAAACCACAGATCTCTTGTGGCTAGCTGCGCTGCGGACAATTACTACTGTACAATACACACTGTGATGTCTAGGCCTGGAGTGATTCACAGATCTGTCCTGTACTTGACATGGACATGGGCCGCATACTGATGATCCATTCTATCCCTGAGACTCCTATTACATTCTAGGTATCATATTTCCAGGAGATGTTCCTACCAGTGATATATTTGGCGCACTGCATCTACATCTCTATAGAATATATTGTTCTGTGGAAAACCACAATGACATCATTCACTGTAGAATTTCGGAGCATTTTACCCATACATGGACATATTATGTGCTGGTTACTGTCATCCGAACATCCTCATTCACTAAACTAGCGCCCTAGAATTTTCATTCTCAGGATCGGTGCTGGTTCTGGTGGTTGGATCCCAACTGATCAGAAAGTAATGTTCTATTCTCACCATATGCCACCACATTAAATGAGTTTTTCAAGATTTTGTAAAAGTTTTTAAGGGCGTGTGTAAAATTAATTTTAAAAAAATGCACCTTTTAAATGTTTCACTCCTCACGCATTGTGTCTGCAGCTATCACATGATGTTCATTGTTCTCATGATCACTGATCACATGCTTGAACACCACATGACATCTGAGGCTATTGATTGGCTGCAGTGCTCATAATGAGTGTCATGTGACTTCTGCAGGAGCGGCATAAGAATGGTGGGATATTCAAAAGGTACATTTTTTTAAATTAATTTTACACAGACTCTTACAAGTTTTAATAAATCTTGGACAACCACGTGAAATATGTTGCCATACTTTGGTCTGATTCCTTGTCCTTTTTGTCTGGGTTGACAAACTGAAGCGGGAGACCGCCATTTTACTAATAAGTGGGAGCCACAGAAGTGGATCCCCTATATATCAGACATTACAGCACACACAGCATCGATAGTCTGTAAACACCTTACACCTTTCTGGTGTTACAATGTGACAATCCGGCTCCTGGACCAGATAAGGTGGTAGAGGCCCTGATGAGATGTTGTGTCACTGACGCCATTGCTCCCTGGGGTTTGGTGCAGTGAAAAGGTGATGTGAAAGGATCAGGCAGACGTTGAAGAAAAGCAAACATTTTTCTTTACCGAGTGCAAAGAATGATTTACAGTCGTCTGTACAAGGTGCAACGTCTCTATCCCCAGAGGATGAAGTATGGTTGCAAGCAAGATGGCCGACAATAGCACTTTAAGATAGTCCTTCTCTCTCTTCTGATTTTTGCTTTTGCCTGTGTTTGCCTGAGCTGTGCTGTGGTGGTGGGTGTCTTAACATGTTCTCCCTGACCTGCAACAGTATCTGTGAAGCTGACTGTAGCACCATAGCTCTGTAGAATATCCACAGTCTTGTACCTTCAATCTCCCTGGAGCAGTGTCCCTCACAGTTGAGCTGATTCTGTAGTCCTTAAGACCATTGGAGCGGAAGCAGATGTTCGTGCTTTCTCACTAACTTATCTAGCTATTTCCCTAGAAATCCCCCTCCTAGCAGGAAGTTGGACCAGTCCACTCCTACCAAAATAGGAGAAATGGTACAGTAAGTCCCATTCCTAATGCCAAACAATGCCAACCATAACTTATCTGTTGGTGTACAACGTATCAGGAACATGGTGACATAACAATACACAAACAATTGGAGATACCCCCATGCCTGGGTACTGCATATTTTACATCCTGGTCTTTAAAACCCATATAGCGTTGATCTTAAGATTTTTTTTTCCAGAAAAATCTAATTCTCTCTTTGTTGGTTAGGTATGGGGTGGTACTGAAGAGACAAATGAGGTCCTGTTGTCAACAGCCTGTGGAAATACAGTCCCCGGTCCTATCATTTCCCCCGGTGGTACTGTGAAGATAATGTTCCAGTCACAAGACGGCCAAGGAAATGGCTTCATGACCGACTTCAGCAGCAGTAAGTAGAGGGTCTACCACCAAGCCCTGAAGGGCATTTTCCCCCAAATCAAATAGTCTGTACTCATACATACTTTCCAACATTCTTCTAAGAAAACTTGGGGCATTTAAGCCCCGTCCCAAGAAAGCCCAACCATAGTGGGACTACTTATGGGTATGGCTAACACATGCCCCAACCAGTCTCTAAAAATATGGACTGTCCCTAAATAATAGAGCCAAGGTTTTCTTCTTGATCATTCTTAACTTCCTTCCTGACATTAACCATATTTGTACGGTGGAAGTCAGGAGTTGGCTCAGGAGATGAGCAATTATGGGGTGTTGAGGGGTTGTCATAGCAGCCATGGGCCTAGTGAAGTGTTTGCCATCTTATTACTCCTATTACACCCTGCTAGTACTGCAGTGTATTACAAAAACTATATAAATTTGGTTTCGCCATTATTGCACTGACCCGCAGAATAAGGTTTGTTCCGTTTTTTTGTGTGGACCGTATGCAGAACCATTCATTTTAACGGGTCCGCAAAAAAAAAAACGGAAGTTACTCCGTGTGCATTCCGTTTCCGTATGTCCATTCTGCAAAGGAATAGAACATGTCCTATTATTGCCTGCATTACATACAAGGCACTGTTCTATTAGGGGCCATCTGTTCCGTTCCACAAAATACTGAATGCATACAGACGTCATCCGTATTTTTTGCGGATCTGTGTTTTGCGGACCCTAAAATACATACAGTCAGGTGCATGAGCCCTATAGCTGACATGTGACATTTACAGTGAACGCTGTAAAAACAAAACCCAAAAAACAACTGCAAAAATTAGATTTTTTTCCCTTACATCCCACAAAAATTTTTTTTTCCAGTTTTCTCAATTATACGGTACATATGTACAAGTCATCCGGCAAAAAATAAACCTTGATACGGCTATATCGACAGAAAAAAAAAAAATGGTACTTGGAAAATGGGGGTGACAAAAAACTAAAATTGGCTGCAGCGGGAGGGGGTTAAAACTGATTTGAAATTTTAAAGCAATATCCAGATATGGCTCCTAACCTTGTGTGTGGATTTCAAGTGGACTTTGGAACATGTTTGGTAGGAGGATCATAGAGACCACAGATGTAATGAAAAGCAGAAGCACAAAAACAAGCCTAATAAATAACTAAATACAAGAGCAAAAAGACGATCCCTGCTCCAAGCCGAGGGGGGCAATGACCATCAGTTTTTAATTTTAGCTTTTCGGTTTACATATGTTTCATCGGAGGAGGTCCAACCAATTTTACACCCCCTGATCACAGCAGTCGGCCCCCTCTGTGGTTGCGTTCCCTCCCTCATTCACCCGATTCCCGTTGGCACAGAGACATCCATGTCACATGAATGATTTTGTCTTGCAGGATGTGGCGCAAACTTCACAAAACCGAGCGGCCGAATCGTTTCTTCAAATTATCCAAACAAATACGAGAACAACCTGAACTGCAATTATACCATCCAGGCGGATGACGGCATGTTTGTGGTCCTCACCTTCCTCACCTTTGAACTTGAGTGTGAGTATCGGCATTACCATGTCCAAAACTGGTGTAAAGTAGAACTGGCTTAGTTGCCCATAGCAACCATTTTTCAGAGCTCCTTTAGAATATGAAAGGTGGAATCTGAATCTAAGTGGAGTTCATGAGGAGACATGAAGTACAGAGAGGACGGACAGGACAGACTGTGGTAATGGAGACTCCAGACAAGAGCTGCTGCTCATTATCCACATCCCCATCCTCCTCTCTGTACTTCATGTCTCCTCATGGACTCCATTACTACAGAGATTCAGCTGAAGATCATATTAAACTTTATTTAGGATCATAATCCCTGACAAGTAGAGCAGAGAGGAGGATGAGGCAGCTCTTTACCTCAGTGTTGTGAAGTAACTAATAGGACGGCGGCCATTTTGTTTCCCCTGATGATTGCTCTCCAGACAAAACGAGCCGTTATAACTAATGAAAGGTATTTGGGAATATATTTATAATAAAGTAATATATAAGTATTTTCAGTAATTTTGCGGAGAACCCCTTTAACCCCCAAAAGAATGACGTTCTCTGCTCAGTAGAATGCTGCCTGGTTTCTTTCCTTGGATCCCTGTGGGCTGTCTGTAACTGCTGCAAAGGCGAGTTTTTGCTCCTCGCACTTCAGCTACTGGTCTGGACTCTCTGAGTGATCTAGGAATTATCCAAGCCAGGGGGTTAGGGCCCACTCCTTCCTGTTTCCTATCTCTAGGGAAAGGAATTTAACCATGTCCATCAACCATCAGGTAAACTGAACCAATAAAAGAACAAAGACTATAACAAATCAATACTGTCATTTAACCCTTTAACAGCGATCCACTGGGTCAGATTTGCTGCAGAAATCTGAGCTGACCCTCAGATTTCTGCCATAGATTTGCAGTTTGTGATGCCCCTGACCTGACTACTGATTAGCCCCACTGGAAACAATGGCAAATTTGGACATATACTTATAGCATCCATACAGTGGCAGACTGTACTCATAGTGTTTTGCCTACTTAATGCAAGTGTCCACAAAATGCTAAACTGTGGCCACATAGTGCTAGTGTTAAATAGTCCCAGAAAGCTGCAATACGGTCTAGGAGTCTGGATAAGTAATGTATTATTTTGCGTAATTAGAGCAAACTTCACTTACTTCAATGGATTCCTAGATATTTGGACCTATAAAGGGGTTGAGAGTTCTTGTCCTGTGTATAGGTCATCAGTATCTAATCGGTGGGGGTCCGACACCAAGGATTCCCACCGATCAGCTGTTTGAGAAGGCACCGGGGTTTGCAGTAGCGCCACGACCTTCTGTCAGCTCACCAAGCACAGCGCCGTTCATTATATAGCGGCTGTGCTTGGTATCACAGCTCAGCCCCATTCACTGCTATGGGGCTGAGCTGCGCCTAGGCCATTTGGCCGATGAATGTGACGTCACTGACCTAGGGAAAGCTGTCAGAAGGCCGTGACACTACTGCGAGCGCTAGTGTCTTCTCAAACAGCTGATCGGCAGGGGTCTCAGGTGTCAGACCCCCACTGATCAGATACTGATGACCTATCCAGGAAAACCCTTTAAGACTTGGCCGGATAACAGAGTGGGCATTGGGGAGGCGTGAAGGTGGGGGTTTAACCCTGTAAACCTCCCATGCACACCCATAGGACTGTGATGACGACTGACGAGACTCTACAGCAGTGTTGTTTTCCATCATCTGGTCGCAGGGGGGGGCCATAGTCAGAAGAGAGGTTCTCCAGGTCAGACAACACCTCTGTATTTGGGACCATGGCACCGCCTCATGGAATGGAGTAAATTGTACCATCTTTCCTTTACAGACAATGCATTATGTAACAAGGACAGAGTGAGAATATTCAGCGGAGTCTCAACTTCAGGAAGCCCCCTGGCGACCCACTGTGGTGACACCATACCTGCACCCGTCAGCAGTAGAGGATCTATGTCAATTAATTTCTATACAGACTCTAACTTAGCCATGCATGGATTTATGGCGACCTACAGGACGTACCGTAAGTAACACCAGTCAATGTATGGCCAACCATCATCACTGGAGTCGTTGCCCCTTGCTAAGCCTCCATTGCCTCATTATATGTGCGGCCCATCTTTTTCTCTCTGGTGTACTTTATAATCATTCTACCCTTACTATAATGGAAGTCCTCTCTCCATGAACTGATGTTCTGGTGAGCCTGTGATAGACTTGTGTTTATACACAGCAGCCAATCAAAAGTGAAAGAGCTAGAGGGGGAGGGAGAGATGAGCATCCTAAACCAATGATGAGGCAGGGGGTGTGTCTCAGACTACCTCAGACAAACTGTAGGCACTGTAGTCAAACTGTAGTCACAGATCTCAGTTCTACCCTAATGGAACTAAGCTGAAAGGCAACCAAGGAGCACACTAACTACAGTACAGTACTACTAACCTACGAATCATTCATTTTTGAGGTCATAATATACTGTACTTGTTGTGTGTTGTGGATACAATGAATTATCTGTATTGAATTTCAGCTTGTGGAGGAACATTTAATAGAACTTCTGGCACCATAAGGAGCCCAACTCATTCATTCACCAACTACCACAACAACATGAACTGCACCTACCTCCTCACCGCAGAAGAGAACAAGATCATTGAACTTAAGTATGATGAGAATTTCTTGCATTTAATTTGCTTTTTTTTTTAGAAAATTGTATATTTTTACCTTTAAAGTTCTCCTCCGTTCCTGTGCCTATGCATAAAAGGGTTATTCCACCTTTTTGATACTTTTTGGGTCCCCTAGTTCTGGACCTGTGGAGGTAGGCATAGTTCTGGCTCCTTCAGTCCACCTCTGTCTTCCCTGTGCTCCAGTCTCCTTGTGTAAACTTCCGGTGGGGATAGGGTCATGTGCACCAATGCAGTGGTGATGTTTCCCACTAGTTGCATGTGACCACAGTGACCCAGGTCCATTCTGAAAGTTTACATACAGGGATCGGAACACGGGGACGTCAGTGGTGGACTGCAGGAGCTGGAACCGAGCGGCGGAGAGCAGGTAAGTATGCTTCTCTCCACAAGTCCACAAGTGTCCACAAGTGGTGGGAGCCAAAAAGTCTAAAAAGAAAGTTCAAATAACCCTTTAAGGCTGCTTTTACACTTGCGTTTTTGCCTGATTCGGCAGGGTTCAGCAAAAAAAGCGCTTCCATTACTGATAATACAACCGTCTGCATCTGTTATGAACGGATCCGGTTATATTATCTTTAACATTGCCAAGACAGATCCAACATAAACTCCATCGAAAGTCAATGGGGGGACGGATCTGTTTTCTGCTGTGTCTGAGATTCATCCCCATTGACTTGCATTGTGGGTCATGCCGGATCTGTTTTGCTCCGCACGCCATGACGGAAGGAAAACTGCAGCTTGCTGCTCTACGATATGGGAACGCAACCAAAGGAACGTAATGCATTTTGGAACATTCCGTTCTGTTTAGTTATGTTTTGTCCCCATTGACGATGAATCGGTACAAAACGGAAGCATTTTTCTTAGGAATTGAGATCCTCTGCCGAATCTCAATACCGGAAAATGAAAACTCAAGTGTGAAAGTAGCCTAAAGATAAACCCATTTTATTATTTTTCAGAAGGGTGAGTCAAAAATTATTAGCTGTAGAACTTATTTTAATGAACTCTCAGAAAAGACAAATACATCAGTTTTCAGCATAATCGCCTCCATCAACACTGTGCAGGTTTGAACGTCTTAAGGTAATTCATTTGTGAAATAAGTATGTATGAATAGATCGAGAATTTCAAGGAAAGTCACACAAGTGTCAGCCATGAAGAAGAAGCCAAAGGCCCGTCCACGACTGATGACAACATTGAGCGTGCACATGATTCTGTTGGATAGACGGGTGACAGTGAATTATGTGGAGGACGAAGATTCACATCCGATGAAGAGGTGAAGACAGCGGTGCATTTGTGGCTCACAGCTCAGTCTAAAACATTTTTATAATGAGAGAATACAAAAGCTTATTGGCAGATGGAAAAAGTATATTGAAAACCAAGGACATTATGTTGAAAAATGATATATTTGTCTTGTCTGAAAGTTGATTAAAATTAATTTCACGGCCAGAGTGCGAATAATTTTTGATTCCCCCTCATATTATGGAGCTTCAGATTGTTAGAAAACTCCTTTAACCATATATATTCTTATATTACAGATGTAAAATAATGTAATGCTTGTTTACAGATTCAATATGTTTGATGTAGAGGGGTCGGGTTCCTGTTCATATGACCACGTTTCGGTCTACGATGGATCAGACATTTATGCCAAACGTTTTGGCAAGTTCTGCGGGAAAGTTCTGCCTCCGGTTATAAGAAGCTCGAGCAATCGTCTGTTCCTGGTCTTTTACACTGACAGTCATGTCGGTGCTGGTGGCTGGAGAGCCACCTATAGACAGACATTAGGTATGTTAATTTTCGGATAAGAGATAGAGAAATGTGTGTAGCGATCCCTTCTTGTCCGTATTGTACTCCCAGTTCATTGCCAATGTGGCCTTAATCACGAGAGAATACCGCTCACTCTATTAAACCCAGTGATGAAGCCACAAATCACAAGGTTATATACCTGCCCACGTTAGACGAGACATCAGGATGACCCTCAGTTTCATTTGTGACTGCTTCAATGACACATTGCATAAAATGGCCTACAAAATATCTAAAGAAGGTAGAAAAAACTTCATACCTCCCAACCATCCTGGATCCAGCGGGACAGTCCCGGATTGCAGAGGCTGTCCCGCTGTCCCGGTACGGGGAGCTATGTCTTGCTTTCTGTCAGCTGTCCCTGCATCCATAGGAAGCAGAGACAGTTGCCTGTATTATGATGAAGCAGAGAGCTGGCATCGGCTCCTTGCTTCATCATTCTTTCCCCTGGCGGCATTCCACACCTCTGGTCTGTGCAGGGGGAAGAGCCGTCCGGCATTCAGCCTCGGCTCCCCCTCCTTCACAGACTAGAGCAGCCGACGTCCTGCTGCTGCTGCAAGGAAGAAGGTAAGTTTGTGGTGTTTATTTATTTTTTTTTACTTTCTGTGAGTGGCACAATGTGGGCATATTACTGGGGGGCACAGTGCGGGCATATTACTGGGGGCACAATGTGGGCATATTACTGAGGACACAATGTGGGCATATTACTGGGGGGCACAATGTGGGTATATTACTGGGGGGCACAATGTGGGTATATTACTGGGGGGCACAATGTGGGTATATTACTGGGGGGCACAATGTGGGTATATTACTGGGGGGTACAATGTGGGTATATTACTGGGGGCACAATGTGGGTATATTACTGGGGGACACAATGTGGGCATATTACTGGGGGGTACAATGTGGGTATATTACTGGGGGGCACAATGTGGGTATATTACTGGGGGGCACAATGTGGGTATATTACTGTGGGCACAATGTGGGCATATTACTGGGGGCACAGCTGAGCATATTACTGGGGTCATAATGTGGGCATATTACTGGGGGCACAGCTGGGCATATTACTGGGGGCACAGCTGGGCATATTACTGGGGGCACATAACTGGGCATATTACTGGGGGCACAGCTGGGAATATTACTAGGGGGCACATAACTGGGCATATTACTGGGGGCACAGCTGGGCATAATTCCGTTAAGGATGCACAATGTGGGCATAAATACTGTGCGGTGGCATGAAAGGGGGAATAACTACTATGTGGTTAGGGGACTGGGTGGCATTAGGTGTTTAGTTATGTTTTGGGCGGAGTTAAAGGCGTGGCCTAGTGCAGAAAAATTTTGCCACGGCACGCTGCGCACAATGTGCCCCTCTTTGTTCGTTTGCAAAGTTGGGAGGTATGGAAAAAAACACTAATAAACAATACAGTAATAAAATAATGAAACCGGACTCATAGCTTACCCTGATTACAACTATGTACAGTATGTATATCAAAGAGGTTGTAAAGGTTTGGAAAAAACAAGGCTTCTTCCTTACAGTGCCAAATCCATACATGGGCATTGTCTGGTATTGCAGCTCAGCTCCATTGAAGGGAATGAGGATGAGTTGCAGTACCGCGTACAACCTGTGGACAGGTGTGGCACTGTTTCTGGAAGAATGCACCCATATTATTCTAATTTTGTACAACCGCCTAAATAAAGGCAAACCCTGTGCATTTACTCAATAAGATAATATGATTCTCTGCAGCACAGGACCCCAGTTTATGAGCCAGAGTCCCATTCTGAAACCATTCATTTCCCCCCACCCCCCACCATGTCAGATGTTTCTGTCATCCCTATAGACATTAAATGGAGTGTCACTGTCCCCAAATACCACCATTTATTAAAACTGTCTTATTTTAGATTTACAAGCTTACTATTGCAGCCTGTGGCAAATCTGTTTCGATTTTCAGCTTATGTTAGTTACGTCTCTATGGAGCCTTGTAATGTAGGACATAGGAAGCCTCATTGGTAGGAAAGGGTGTATGGTTAGTGTCACATGATCTGCTGAAGTCAGGCCGCATCTCACTGTCCAGGCATGATGGGACAGCAGTCATATGACAAACCAGGAAGTAGGATTCAAGCATGGGGGATAAGAGAAAACTGCAAATGAGGTAAATTTGGGGAAAAAAAACAAAAAAACAATCCAAAGAGGAATGGAAGCTAGAGTAACTGATAAAAGTGAAAAATAGTATATGGCACAACCCCTTTAATGATTGATGGGGGCCCCAGGGACTAGACATTTTATGACCTATTCTGTGTTTAGGAGATAAATGCCCATTATGGACAAAAAACAAAACCTTAAGATGCATATATACAGAAGACAAAACGTGAATAAACCTGCCAATAGGATCGTCTGACTATCTACTACTCCGAAATCTACTCTGATGGCAGATGATGGAACAAAGAAGGAACGAGCATGTTCTATTCCAATATGTTCCATCCTTTGTTCCCACAGAAGATACTCTGTTGTCAGAGGAGTCCGACAGTGACTTATCCTACTCTCCCCAGTGAAATAATCATTCATGCTCAGCTGTATGGACAGCTTTACTCCTCTCTGTGTGTCACATGAAGCATTCTTCCTCAGAGAGTGTGACTGTAGATGAAAATCATGTGTCTCCACAAGTCAATGACCTCAAAATACCCATTAGTAATGACCAGACAGATACGGACAGTTTTCTGCAGACCGCAGATATTGATAACATGACGTGTTTGTTACATGGACATAGTTATGGATTCCTGAACATTTGTAGTGAAAGAGAAGGCGTCTGGAACAAATTAGGCTTCCAAAAACTTACAGACATGAACGAGGTCCAGCGTCTGCTCTAGTGCCACCCAGAGTATATTAGATTCTATTATAGGCCAGGCTATTACTGCCATTAACATTGGTTATTTCGATCAGGAAGTTTTTTTTATGGAGTTTCTGTTTTATGGTGAGTTTTTTGGACAGATTTGCCCTCTTCAGTGTGCCATGATAAGGGATAGTGGAAGTGCAGTACCCCAGACCTGGGGGTATCTGAAATTTTATTGTTGCATATTATATATTATGTATGTTCTGCCATGTACTCCAGCAGTTGAGGTTTAGATGGCCGGAACAGGGCTAACAACCCTGTTCCTCCCCTCTTGGTAAGAGTGGGCTGTTCCTGCTTCCTGCCAGCAGGGTGAGTTCCAGTGAGACTGCTAAGAGATAGGAAGCACATGCTAGACCTTCTACTCTTAGGGAACTTAATAAGTTCCCTTGTGAGACCCTCATTCCAGGAAACTTGCCAGAATCAAAAACCCTTTCAAAGAGCTTTACAGACCCTGCTGCAGGTGAGGGACTACAACTCAGACGCCCATCACCTAGAACACTGCCAGGCCAGTCTACCTCCACGCCTATATCACATCGTGAACACCTATATCCACAAGTGCCACTTAATTGTCACCTAACCAACCACTATTCCTCCTCAACTGGTTAGCGAAACTGCACTTTGTACTTACCACTGCTGGATGCACTACAAGTTATATTTTGCACTAGTAACATAGAGAGACTTTTAAACATTTACTTCTGTCCTGATTCTTCAAATCACCTTTCCACTGCACTGATCCCCAGAGAGCAACAGCCTGAAGGAGTATAAAACCTCATCAGGGCCACTACCACTCCCATCCTCTGCACCAGCTCCTCAGGGGCTCGTTGCAGTAGTGCCCCTCCCCCACACACACACTCACTCCTCTACCTGGCTTGTCCCTGTGATCAGATCCCTGATGCCCCTCTGATTTATATTTGGCTACATCATACTATTATGGATCCTTTAGTATGGTTTTGTCGTTTTCATTCTTGTAAGTTATCATCCCTATTTTATTGAGAATGCATTAAAAGCCACGTTTTATTTGGCTAGGCTTCTGTTATAGATCTGGAAATGACATAGATTGTGGCTTTTTCTTGTACCAAGGGACAGAGGTACCGAACACACCAAGATGGTTCCTACACTCCAGTGTTCTACAACAATTTTACCCAAATTTTCATGCAAAAATCTGTTTTACGCCTTGCAGCACTGACAGCTTGTCCTGCAGGGAAGTCTCTGAAAAGGTGGAGTTTTCCTTTAAGTAGAATTACTACTGGCCATATATGATCATCTTAGTCTGCTACTCTATATGCGTAGTGGTCAGAACTGGCATTATGACCCTCTTTACTAAATTCTGCACAGCAGTGCTTGTGATGGGCGCAGCACAAAGTGTCTCAGTAACTTCTTCTTTTCTTCCCTTGTGACATTGAGGCGTCTTACAGTATTAGTGGTGACTAAAAGTCATGCCGCTGGCATCTTAATAAACACTGGAGAGATAGGAATATTACACACCCTGTGATAAAGCTCATATGACTTGTCCTGGTTACACTTCTAGAAGACACATTAGTGTCAGTATCCGGTGTGCAGAGCTTGCCCCACCAGCTCGATAATACCGCTGTACATATTAGCACACCGCAGCAGTCTCTCTGGTCTCTCCTTTCATAGTGTACAGACTACCAAAAACAGCTTCTGTATGCTAAGTGGTGGCTCACACCGCCTCTGCTGTAAAAAGTCATGTCATATCTATATACATGTGACTACATGCAGGGGTGCATCACCAATGAGGCCAGGTGAGGCGATCGCCTCAGGCAGCACCAGGTAGGGGCAAAAGGGGGGCAGCGGAAGGGCCATGGGCAATGAGTGCTTTCATTGTGGCAAAGAGGTTAGGTTAAGAAGTTGGCATTGGGGGGGGGGGGGGTGCTGTTTCAGTTTTTGCCTCAAGCAGCAGAAAGGCTAGGTGCACCCACATGAGCATAACAATATTTGTAGCAGATCTCTCACCTACCATATGGTATCAGTAATCAGAAAAGAGGTGAATGGGTGCGGAACGGAGACACGGATTGAAAGGCCTCTGAAGCACTAGGGAGTGCTTCCATGGGTTTTCTGTCAGTGCCTCTGCACGGCATAAAACCTCTTGCTCCAAAAGACTGATGGGGCTTCCAGTGGCCAAACTCTCACTTACATAACTTTTATGATATGTTACATATCTGATTGAATAGTAATTTAAGGGGGAATCCCTTTAACACGCATGCTCTTGGTATAGCAGCAGCTGGGACATTGTCTGTTTCCTAGGGATCTTTGAGAGGGACCGTCCTGTATTTTAGTATCTTAGATATTTTTGTTGCCCTGCAGTGCCCCCTGCTGGAGTCATGTAATAATACCTTCCTAGACACTTTTACTGTGTAAGAGTACAATGAGGGTCATTTACTAACATTTTTACACCTGTATTTGGCATAAAAATAGTCGCTGGACCCTTTTTAATTCCCGTGCCACAATACTTTATTGCACAGACATTTTTATGCTGTTCTCACCACTCGGGTGTGACCGGAGGCCGGGGTTTCGGCTCTGGCAAATGTATAATCTTTTACGCCCGAAAACAAGTGTAAAAGAGGAGTAAAAACTACTTCAGTCAGGGGCTGGAATAGCTTTTACTCGAAGCGCATGGACTGCCAGAGGATTTGCCTAATTTATGACGAGGCATATGCAGGGGGGAACAAAGACCCACGAATAAAGCCGCTCTTTGTAAATCAGCCCCAGTAAGTTTTGTTTTACATTTTTACATTATTTTTTATTTTTTTGCACTTTAGGACCTGAACAAGGATGTGGCGGGTACCTGACGAATGCCACGGGGCGATTGGGCTCTCCAGACTCAAACGGTGATGGGAAATATGACAAAAGCCTGGATTGTGTTTGGAACATTGTTGCCCCCCTAAATCAGCTAATAAACCTGACTTTCAGCTCCTTCGCTTTGGAGGCGCAGTCCGCAGGATCCTGCAGATATGATTTTGTCAAAGTAAGAAGAATATTCCACCTGCAATGTTAATTATGACCATAGATCCTAAGGGAGCTCCACTTACAGATCATCCAAGGAACAAACCATAGAGTATGCAGTGTAATGCCCCATGCACACAACGTATTTCTGTTCCGCATCCGATCCACATGTTTGGCGGATTGGATGGAGACCCATTCATTTCAATAGGGCTGCAAAAAAAAAAAGAGATCAGTACACCACTTGCTGTCCGCATCCATATGCCCGTGCCACCGAAAAATAAAACTTGTCCATTTTGTGGACAAGGATAGGACATTTCTGCAGAAGGGAGAAAGAAAATGGAGGCATGCACTTAATATATACTTAACGTGTCATTGTGTCTTACATTGCTACCATAGCCACATTATATGCTGTAAATGTCCTTGACCAAGACACAAACCATAGCAATTCTACTTCACTTTAAAGGGAATGTGTCATCAGAAGATGACATATCACGATTTTATGATTTACAGATTTTTAAATAATTTCTGATTTATATTTTTAATTTTCCACATCAATATCTATAGTTAAACAAAAAACATAAAATCCTGCAGTTTCCACACTGACCCCTAGGCCACATAATAGGCGCCACTTCTTGGTCCGTAAAGATCACTTTTACTGCAGTTATCTCCTTATATGTCATTCTAATCCTGCCTGTAATGATATCACCTCTGTGTATAGATAAGACAGGATCCACCATTCACAGTAGGTGATTGTCAAAGCTTATCTATTCTTTCCTTGTACAATGAGCTCAGAGCATGCCTAGAAAACTCTTCTATAGAAGTCAAAAGGGTCCCCTCCAGACCACTGTGTCTATGGCCCATGGCGCTGCCATAAAGCAATTTTCTCAATGCTAAGTGTTGTTAAGAACAGCTCAGGCAAGATGCCCCCATGATCAAGTTCAGAAAAATAGAAAAAGGAAATCTGCAATCAGAAAATAAAAAACAGATTATAAAAAAGTATATTTGCCGCTATCTGGTTTTAACTGGCAGATACAATTTTTGGTGATACATTTCCATTAACTGTGTAGTTATGTGAATCATATCTTTACTTCCACTTTGTTCCAATACCCCTCATCTCTAAAATACTAAGAGGTCATAAACACTTATTTAAGCCACATTCTTATCAGTAAGATAAGAATTGAGTTATAATGAGTGTTTAGAAGGTCAGAGATAAGGAGCTGACCTGCTGATAGGAAACAGTAAAAATACAGAGCCTGCTACTGGAGAATCTCAAGGCTGTATAGAGAAAAGGGCTCAACATTTTTAAGAAAGACCAACTGAATAAATGATTTTTAGCTCAAAAGAAGTACAATGGAATAGTAAAACAAAATGCCCCTAAGGGTGTCCATAGCCTTTAAAGGAAACTAGACACATCAAACACGGTTCGGGCACCATTTTAAAGAGCAGGAATAGCTGAGTAGATTGATATATGGCATTGTTGGAAAAGAGTCTAACTTGTCATTTATTGATCTGAATCCCTGCATTTTCTTGCATGTTGGGTCCTAATAAATCAACGGCGGCTGTCAATTACTGAGTAGGACCGCCCACTGGACTCCTAGGCTCAGAAGAAATCTGTAAGATACAAGTTAATAATCAGTCTGCTTAGCTCCTCCTGCTCTATAATATGCTGCCTGTGGGCTGCACACCTCATAATTGCATAGAGAAGGCATACCCAGGGGTGCACCACCAATGAGGCCAGGTTAGGTGATCATCTCAGGCAGCACCAGGAAGGGGCAAGAGGGGGACAGCAGAAGGGCCATGGGGTTCGGGTTAAGAAATTGGCATGGGTAGGGGGTGCAGTTTCAGTTGTCGCCTCAGGCAGCAGAAAGACTAGGTGCACCCCTGGGCATAACTACTGTGTAGTGTGTAGACAACGGGTCATTTTAGTCCTTCCATGTGTCTTACTGTATTTCAGATATTTGATGGAAGCAACACTAATACCAGTTTACAAGGCACATTCTGCGGCTCTGACGTCCCAACGTACTTTGTCTCTTCAAGCAATTCTCTCACCGTGTGGTTCTTCAGTGACTCAACCGTGGAGCGGGAAGGCTTTAATGCCACATATATCATGAAGGACTGTGAGTATGGTGTCCATCAGTGAGGTATCTCCTCTCAAAGAAAGATGTCTGATGTGAGCTGTGTGGGCACTATGGTCAGTGGTGCATGTAATAAGAGAGGGGCTACCTGGCAAAATGGCTCTCCATGATGTTGTCCACCTGGTACAAAAACATCTCTGAGCCTCCTGCTCTCTCCATCCATGATGCTTAGGCCAATTCACCCCTCTGGATATGAGAGTCCTGCAGAACATTCTTGCCACCCAGTGGCAAAGAGGATAAGACCAAATAAAGCTGGGCCCCCTTTATCCAGGGACCTCACAGTGGTCTGCTTGTATCAAATGTATGTCCTCAACTACAGTAGTCACTGATGTCCTCATTCAAGTGAATAGAGATGACCTGCAGTACCAAACACAGCCTGTGGACAAGAGTGGTGCTATTTCTGGGAAACATAGGCAGATCCTTTTGTCATCTTGTACACTCACTCTAAAATACCTCTCATGACCACATATGACCAGTTTCTACAAAGTGTCCAGCTGGTAACCTCATTGGCTTTCTTTTGGGGGTGTTAATTCAAAATAAGTAGGGGCTACTCATATAAATGATCATCCTGCAGTATATTTTGACTGATTCAATATTAAAACACACCTTAAAGAGCACTTTTCAGTCGAATCAACCCTGTTAAGCCAGATATACTGCCTGGTAGGGTTGATCTTGCTGATTAAAATGATACCTGTCTTGTTAAAATCGGGTGCAGCATTCCTGAGAAAAAAAGACTTTTATTCTTCATGCAAATGAGGGCTTCAGTGCTCTCAGGGGCGTGTCCAGCACTGGAAAGATGAAGAGCCACACCCCTTAGTGCACTGAAGTTCTCACTTGCATGAACAGTAAAAGTCTTTTTACTCGGGCATGCTGTGACCAATGTTCACAAGATAGGTACCGTTTTAATCAGTAGAAGCAACCCTACCAGATGGTATGACTGGTTTAACGGAGCTGATAGTGCTGATATGCTCTTTAAAAAGTATAGACAATTATAATAGCAACAGTGGAAGTTACCACGGCATAAGTTCAAGCGTCCTTGGAAAGGAGTCCATGGAAACAGAGGATATGGCTTGAGGAATGTGGGTTCTGATTTGTTAGTCATCCAACCTTACCTACAAGGTGGAGGTGACCTTCAAGATGTATCGGCATTGTAGTACTTACCTAAAGTCCATGAGGAAAATAGCGAAATTGTCCTCATTGTGATGTTTCTTCTTGTAGTATTATGTGGAGGGACCTACAACGCGACATCGTCTATGACAACTGCATTGTCACCTAATTATCCTAATTACTACCCACCATTCACATACTGCGTCTGGACCATTGACTCTCCGGAGAAGGAGAATGTAAAAGTCAAGATTCAGTCCTTCCACCTACAAGCTGGGCAAGACTGCTCCAATAACTACTTAGAGGTTAAGGACTCACCTTTGGTAAGTCGGCTTTACATCTAGAATATGCATTGTTGTAACTCATAATTGAAATGAAGCTCCATATTCCGACAAAGGCATCATATGGCCATGTTATGGTCATCTCACAACTCTGCCACTATTTGGGCACAATCCAAACTTGCTGGGTAACCATGGCCTAATAGGTTTAACATGGTTCACAGGAGACATATCTGGCAGCACTATGTGTCATGCTGTACAATCCAGTTTCTGAGTAAATAATTAACATGAATACATCCAGTATTATACTCCAGAGCTGCACTCACTATTCTACTGATAAAGTCACTATATTCATACATTACTTATCCTGTACTAATCCTGAGTTACATCCTGTATTATACTCCAGAGCTGTACTCACTATTCTGCTGGTGCAATCACTGTGTACATACATTACATTACTTATCCTGTACTGATCCTGAATTACATCCTGTATTATACTCCAGAGCTTTACTCACTATTCTGCTGATAGAGTCACTATATTCATACATTACTTATCCTGTACTAATCCTGAATTACTTCCTGTATTATACTCCAGAGCTGTACTCACTATTCTGCTGGTGCAATCACTGTGTACATACATACATTACTTATCCTGTACTGATCCTGTGTAACATCCTGTATTATACTCCAGAGCTGCACTCATTATTCTGCTGGTGCAGTCACTGTGTACATACATTACATTACTTATCCTGTACTGACCCTGAGTTACATCCTGTATTATACTCCAGAGCTGCACTCACTATTCTGCTGGTGCAGTCACTGTGTACATACATTACATTACTTATCCTGTACTGATCCTGTGTAACATCCTGTATTATACTCCAGAGCTGCACTCACTACTCTGCTGGTGGAGTCACTGTGTACATATATTACATTACTTATCCTGTACTAATCCTGAGTTACATCCTGTATTATACTCCAGAGCTGTATTCACTATTCTGCTGGTGCAATCACTGTGTACATACATTACTTATCCTGTACTGATCCTGAGTTATATCCTGTATTATACTCCAGAGCTGCACTCACTATTCTGCTGGTGCAGTCACTGTGTACATACATTACTTATCCTGTACTGATCCTGAGTTACATCCTGTATTATACTCCAGAGCTGCACTCACTATTCTGCTGGTGGAGTCACTGTGTACATACATTACATTACTTATCCTGTACTGATCCTGTGTAACATCCTGTATTATACTCCAGAGCTGCACTCACTATTCTGCTGGTGGAGACACTGTGTACATACATTACATTACTTATCCTGTACTGATCCTGAGTTACATCCTGTATTATACTCCAGAGCTGCACTCACTATACTGCTGGTGCAGTCACTGTGTACATATATTACATTACTTATCCTGTACTGATCCTGAGTTACATCCTGTATTATACTCCAGAGCTGCACTCACTATACTGCTGGTGCAGTCACTGTGTACATACATTACATTACTTATCCTGTACTGACCCTGAGTTACATCCTGTATTATACTCCAGAGCTGCACTCACTATTCTGCTGGTGCAGTCACTGTGTACATACATTACATTACTTATTAGATTTTCCCATGAGTGCTGTGTGAACATTCCCTCTATAAAGAATTGAGGCAGTTTGTTTATTTTTACATCAAATTATTGTATATTGTTTTCCATTATGCAAAATGGTAAAGCAAGCCCACAGAATTGTGAATGCAGCTCTGGAGTATAGTACAAGTTATAACCAGATGAGTACAAGACTAAGTAACTTAAAGGGGTTTTCCAAGATTTTGATACTGATGACCTATACTTGGAATACTTCATCATTATCTGATCGGTGGGGGTTCGACAGCCGGACCCCCCACCGATCAGCTGTTTGAGAAGGCAGTGGCGCTCCTGAGAGTGCCAAGCCTTCTCCGTGCTTACCAAGCACAGCGTCATACATTGTACAGCGGCTGTTTTTGGTATCGCAGCTCAGCCCCATTGAAGTAAAGCATCGCCATTATACAATGTACGGCGCTGTGCTTGGTGTATGGCGCTCACAGGAGCTCCAGTACCTTCTCAAACATCTGATCGGTGACGGTCCCAGGTGTCGGACCCCCCACCAATCAGATACTGATGACCTATCCTGAGGATAGGTCTTCAGTATAAAAATCTCGGAAAATCCCTTTAACATAAACTGTATAGGTTTCCTAATTCCACTTACCTCCTCCTGTTTTGTTGCAGGGTGACCTCGGACAGGCTCATAGATACTGCGGCACTGAAACATATGAAATACCAGAGTTTTATTCCTATGGACGAACAGCTGTTGTCATCTTTAAGTCGCAGGAATTCGTGTCTGGCAATGGTCTTAGTTTTACATATCAAATCTCAAGTAAGCGCCATTCCTTTTTGATCATGAGATATGTTATTTTAGCCTAAATCACATTTGGGGCATTGTCCTCCCTACTGGCTTCCTTTAAATAAAAATGAACAGACATAACTGTGCGCCCCCCCCATGGCTAGCATTAGAGCAACGCTTCACAAAAATCTTACAGCTCTGTCTCCACGTGGTGCAATACCAATGCAACAGGTGCTCCCAGGTTGCAGTATCTCTGACTTCTCCATTTTTATATTCCCTTCTTCGTGACATACAATATTGCACACAGTCTCTCACACAATGTTTCTTACAATTGCCAAGCTGACTAGTTACAGGCCTACCTCTTATATGGCTGCTTCCAGGATGAATGGACTAGGTGGCTTCTTTATACCCTCTTGAGCCTTAAAGGGGTTGTCTCACTTCAGCAAATGGCATTTATCATGTAGAGTAAGTTACTACAAGGCACTTACTAATGTATTGTGATTCTCCATATTGCCTCCTTTGTCGGCTGGATTTATTTTTCCATCACATTATACACTGCTTGTGTCCATGGTAACGACCACCCTGCAATCCAGCAGTGACAATAAGGATGAATCCTAAGATTGGTTCTGTACAACAAGAAGTGGTGCCTGTTATTAGGCTTAGTGGACAGAGCAAATATATTCGCCATATATTCTTAAAAAAATATGTTTGACATAAAAACACAAAAAAATTTAAACAATAGGTCATTTTTGATGAAATGTTCCCTTTAAATGCATAATATAAAAATTTGACGTATTGCTATGGGTTGTATGTCACATTATGTATGGTTAATGGGGTTTTTGGGAGTACAGTATTGATGAGCTATCCTCATGACAGCTGATCAATATCAGATCGGTGGGAGTCCAACTTCTAGCACCCCCGCCGATCAGTTGATTGAAGAGACGGAGCGCAGCCCACCAAGCTTAGCGCTGTTCATTGTATAGCGGCTGTGTGCAATGCTGTACAATGCTGGACCATTCAGAGGGACATATTAGGTAGCAAAAATATATTTAAAAAATACGTAATAAAGCAATTATAAAAAAAAAAATTTAAAAATAATAAAATAAAAAAAAATCATAAAATAAAAAATAAAAAGGAAAAGTTGAAAATAAATAAAAAGTGTCAGTGTCCCCCAAAGGTCCTTTTATGACTTCTTGTGGGACATTATGTAGCAGAAATGGGGAACTCGTTAAAATAATTTATTTTGGTGTCAGTTTGCATATTTAAAAAAATAAGGTGCTATAGTTTGAAAAAAAAAAATAATAATTTTTTTTACACTTTCCCCCCAACAGTTTATTATAAAGTCCTAGGTGTCATTTAGAAAAACCGGAGATGGAGGTGGCAAGGTGACGTGAAGCAGGAAAGTATGAATCTTCAGTTTCAGGGACCGTGGTACAGGAACTTGTTAAAAAAATCATTGTTACTAGAAAACCCCTATAAGTGGAGACATTTCCTTCCTGTCTCCTATTCACAAATTAATGCTTTCCTTCACTGCAGAGGACGGCACAAGTGGGTGTCACGCTCCGGACTCGCAGTGCAGCACCCGTCCTGAACTTCCAGCACTAGCATTATACTGATTTATGATGCTATGTAACCCTTAGAGGTCTGGAATGTATTAATTAACACTGACATAAGGCCCCTTTCACACGAGCGTGTCCGGATTTGGTCCGGATGCGTTCAGGAAAATCCGCACGCATCCGCACCAATCCGCACGCAATCGCAGTCAGTTTTGACTGCGATTGCGTACGTTCGTTCAGTTTTTTCCGCGCGGGTGCGAAGCGTTTCAATGCGTTTTTCACGCGCGTGAAAAAAAACTGAATGTTTACAAACAACATCTCTTAGCAACCATCAGTGAATCACGCATTGCATCCGCACTTGTGTGCGGATGCAATGCGTTATTCACGCAGCCCCATTCACTTCAATGGGGCCGGGGCTGCGTGAAAAACGCAGAATATAGAACATGCTGCGATTTTCACGCAACGGCGAACTGCTGCGTGAAAAACATCGCTCATGTCAAAAGCCCCATTGAAATGAATGGGTCAGGATTCAGTGCGGGTGCAATGCGTTCGCATCACGCATTGCACCCGCGCGGAAACATCGCCCGTGTGAAAGGGGCCTAAAGCTGTCAGTATTATCCAATACATTCCAGAACTGTAAGGGTTACATAGCCTCATAAATCAGTATAATGCTAGTGCTGGAAGTTCAGGACGGGTGCTGCACTGCGAGTCCGGAGCGTGACACCCACTTGTGTGAAACCAGCCTAAAGGGTTAACCAATAAGTGCTGTCCCTGCTAGTAATGGAAAATGCTTACTGGTTATTGTATGGCATCTGTAACTGGGGGGTAGGAGATGTATTAACCACTGAGCGCCGTCCTCTGCAGTGAAGGAAAGCATTAATTTGTGAATAGGAGACAGGAAGGAAATGTCGCCACTTATAGGGGTTTTCTAGTGACAATGATTTTTTTTAACAAGTTCCTGTACCACGGTCCCTGAAACCGAAGATTCATACTTTCCTGCTTCACGCCACCTTGCCACCTCCATCTCCATTCTCTGCCCTGTTTACATCCGGCTGACTATGGACATGGTCACATGCTCTGCTCCAGCCAATGACTGGCTTCCGCAGTGAAGTGCTCCTTATGTTTACATCACTGCTGTAGCCAGTCATTGGCTGGAGCAGAGCATGTGACTTGTCGGCTGATTTACATATTTTATCAGGATGAAAACAGAGTGATGTGACATTGCAGCCCTCAGACCAAAAAAGGGTAAACGTTACTTCACTGGCCTAGCCGTCTCAGCCTCTTTAATTTCCTAACAGTCACGGTAAAATTAGAAAAACCCTCCCAAAAATGTCAGTTTTTTATAGTAGATTTTTAATGTGTGTCTGCAGTAAATCTTGTTGGGGCACTATTGCATTTTTAACCCCTTAGTGACATCATTAATTTTAGCCTTAAGGACCAATAATATTTTACCCCTTTGTGTTCTAGCAGTTATTTTTTTCTTCTAAGTTTTTTTTTATTTTGCAGGATTAATTGTAGGTTTTTTAGGAACAATTTTGGAGTATATATAGTGTATTAAATAACTTTTATTATTTTATTTTTAGGGGGAAAGATAAAAAAACAGCAATTTTTTTTACATTTTATGTGGAATTTATTTACGGCATTTACTGTGTGGTATAACTAACTAACCGTACAATGATGATAATGCTACATTTCTATATTTTTTTACTATTTTTCCTTTCCTCCTGCAGCCTGTCAGCTCCCCAACTGACCCCCCCCTCCTCCTCCTCCAGACTGACAAGGAGGGGGGGCAGCTGCTTTTATCTCTGATTTCGTAGCAGCTAGAGTTATGGGCTTTATATTGTTTAAAAGCTGACATTTCAAGATTTTCAAACAATGCCAGAATGACAGCATTATCTTCAGTACAGGGGAAGATATCACTGTTAGAAATCGGGATACAATGAATACAGCTGAAAGTGAAAGTAAAAGCAGGTTTTACCCGTGATTATTCCCGACTCGATTTCTAATAGTGATATCTCCTGTTTAGCTTGGACTTTAGCTGTCATTTTGGTCTTGTATGAAAGCCTGGAATACCATTCAGGAGATATCAGCAGCTAAACCGGCCTTCCCCCCTCCACTTCTGCACGAGCTCAGCTCAGGCAGAACAGTTAAGTACTTTTCCCACAGCCCAAGTTGAGCTCGGGCAGATCATTTAGGCGGTTGGACAGCTGATTGATGGGTGTTCCAGGTGTCGGACCCCCGCCGATCAGATATTGATGACATCTTGAGGATAGTTGATCAATATCTAACACTAATGATATAAAGGTGCTTTACAATACAGAACACAAGCCCTAGTAAATCAGGAGTCTCCAGTGTTCCAGAATGTGATCATTTTGGGGAATGATGAACCTTCTCTTTTTTCAGACTGCAACCGGGAATACAACCAGTCATTTGGGTACTTGAAGAGTCCAGGCTGGCCGGGGAGTTACCCTAACAAAGTGGAATGTGACATAATCCTCAGAGCTCCGGAGAACCACTCAATATCTCTCTTCTTCCATTCATTTCATCTAGAAAAAGTTGTTTCAACATGTTATGACTACTTAGACGTAAGCGCTTGACAGATTTTTCCACTGATTTGACTAGAAATCCTTAGAGGTTTGCATTGTAGCTCTTAGGCTCCATTCACACGTCCGTGTGTGTTTGCGGATCTGCAAAACACGGACACCGGCCATGTGCGTTCCGCATTTTGTGGACCACACATGGCCGGCTCTATAATAGAAATGGTTTTCTTGTCCGTGTATTCGGACAAGAATAGGACATGTTCTATTTTTTTGCGGGGCCACGGAACGAAAGTGCGGATGCGGACGGCTGACCTGTCATATGTGCACTTGGCAGCTGAAGGCATTTGTGTTGGTCCTATGTCCATATGTGCTCGCATTGCTGAGAAAATTTATGTTTTAATATATGCAAATGAGCCTCTATGAGCAACGGGGCGTTGCTGTTACACCTAGAGGCTCTGCTCTCTCTGCAGGAGCAGAACAAAAGTTAATATTCACACTACTCCTGATAATAAAAGCTACGCAAATGGTATGTTTGTCATGCCCTCTCCAGCCCCTATCTAGCACTCCCAGCAGTTTAGTATGGTCAAAACTGCTGACAGACTCACTTTAACTTTAGAGGCTATGTACACGTTTGGTGGCAATTCTTTAAATTATTGAATTATACTCATTTTGGGCTAAAAATAATTTTTTCAATTGGTCTTTATTAAAAATATTGAGCCGTTTTCCCTGCACAACAATAGCTGGTTCAGAATTTTCTCTCTGCGACATCAGGCAGGGAGCTGACAGACTCCTTATCTCTGCTCTCTGACATTAAAAAACTCTTTATAGCTCAGTTCTTATTTTACTGATAAGAATGTGGCTTAAATAAGCAGTTATAACCTCTTAAGCGTTGTTTTATTCCGGTATAGAGCTCCGTCATAGGGGCTCAATACCGGAATAAAACGCTTCAGCTTTGTCCCCATTCATTGTCAATGGGGACAAAACTGAACTGAAGACCACGGAATGTTCCTAAAAGCATTCCGTTCCGTCTTCAGACCGGAGAGCAAACCGCAACATGCTGTGGATTGCTCTCCGTACTGGGTATCCGCACCACTTTCAATGGAGTTAATTCCGGATCTGTTTAAAAGATGTTAAGGATAATACAACCGGATCCGTTCATTACGGATCCACAAGGTTGTATTATCACTACGGATCCGGCGGGCCCCTTCACCCGCCGGATCCGTAGTAAAGGCTAGTGTGAAAGTAGCCTTAGTAATTTAGAGATAAGGGTTATTAGACGGCCGGCACAAAGTGAAAGTACCAGTCACACAGCTAGACAGTTATCCCTTTGTGACAGAACGGCTCAATATTTTTTTATTAAAGGCCAATTGAAAAAATGATTTTTATCCCAAATGAGTAAAATGCAATCATAAAAAAATTTGCGCATGAAGGTGTCCATAGCCTTTAAATAGTAGAATGTTTGTTAGAGCTGAGCTCTGATGTAGGGTCCTATGGTAGTGCACGCCCCCACAAAGGACACTGGGGTCCAATTTCTCTGTGACATTCTTCAACATGAGTGAAATCCACTATTTTCTTGTCTTTGGTAATTTGCAGGTGAGGAACGGAAGCTCTCGTGATTCTCCGCTGCTCGGTACATATTGTGGAAACAGTCTCCCTGATCCAATATTTCCCAGAAATAATCTTCTCCATCTGTTTTTCAAGTCTGACATTGTTACATCTAAAGAGGGATATGAGATTATCTGGACGTCCTCTCCAGAAGGTAAACAATGCTGCAGGTCTGACGTGTGGAACTGGAGTGTATAACGGTATTGCAAAAAATACATAAGTAACCGTCGTGTCATCCGCAGGTTGTGGAGGAACCTTATTTGGGGATTATGGCTCATTTACCAGTCCTGAATATCCTGCGAGTTATGGCAACAACACTGACTGCGAGTGGACCATAGCTGCTCCTTCCAGGAGGGCGGTCGGCATAAGCTTTGCTGCATTTAGCATGGATGATCCAGGAGATTGCGAGAAAAACTTCCTCAGAATTTACGATGGACCAGACCCCACCTCGCCGCTCATCAGAACTTTTTGTGGATTGGTACGTTTTATTAAATTTTTTCCATTTGCTTGCTATAGCACTTTTATTGTAAGCTCGAGTGCCCTCTAGTGGCCAAAAGGTGACTTTTCAGGTTTGGATTTTCTTTTATTTAGCATCTCATACACTACAGGAATGTCAAGTAAGAAAAATAGGTCTCCTTATTTTGCAGAAACAGTGCTGCTTTTGTTCACATTTTGGGCACGGCATCGCTGAACTTAGTGCGCATGCGCCTGTCCAATGGCGCGAAATCCTATCCAAGGGGTGGACCAGACAAGCGCAGGAAGAAGAGGAACATGCGTTGGACAGGCGCATGCGCACTAAGTTCAGCGATGCCGTGCCCAAAATGGGCATCACAGTGCGCATGCCCCGTCCCGGCGAGAGACTGCGCAGGCGCGGGATCTTGCTGGCTAAGAAGGAGGACCCCAATGACGTGCAGGGCGGGCGCAGGCAGTTGCTGGGGCGGGGAATATATTTAAAAAAGGACAGGAGCCCGGGCTCAAAGCCGATGAACCCCGCCACCGGGCACTTCCGAGACTTCATTTGCATATCAATTAAAGTAAGTTTTTGGCAGTTCTGCAGCTCCCAAGAAAGCGCCAAAGGTAACATTGCTTTTATTATAACATGTGCTATGGGGCTGTTTTTGTACTTTATAGGGGCCTGTGAGGTGACAGACTCCCTTTAAAGGGGCTATCCAACTTTTAACTTTTTTTTTTTTAAGAAACCCTTTCTGAGTGTCCGGAGTGGGGTTCATACTTACCTGGTTTCGGCTGCCTCCAGAGGTCCTGGATCTCTGGGAATTAACATCCTTTTGAAGGGGTCGCATGTGACCTCTGCAGCCAATCACTGGCCACAGCGGTGATATGTTACCCGTGCAGCAGGTGACCCAGTGGCATACCGCATGGGTGACACATCCCAGGATATTGATTCCCAGAGACCCAGGACCTGAAGATGCGGCCGTGTAGTGATGGAGCCAGAACCCAATGGCAGAGACCTGGTAAGTATGAACTCCACTACGGATCTGGCCACTCTAAAAAAAAAAAAAAAAAAAAAAAAGTTGAATAAAATTGTTTCCTTCAGCCACCACTAGAGGGAGCTACCTACATTGAACTTAATAATAGTAAACTCCTAAGCTCCCTCTAGTGGTGGTTGAAGGTAGTCAAAAAGTTATATCTAGTAAATCTGGTATAGTAAAAAAGAAATCAGCACAGAATTTTGGACAAAAAAACGTGAGAAAGATAAACGGACAGTTCCCTTCAAACTAAGGCATTATATTGGGTTAACAATGGGTTAACTACATACTGAAATAACCATTTAATGACAGATTTTTCCCCCTTTTTCTTGCTTTATTTCCAGGATGGAAACATCGCATCGTTCAACACCACATCTCATCATGTGTTCATCAAATTTCACGCGGATTACGCTGTGATTCCGTCATATTTTAGAATTGTCTGGAGCTCGTAGAAAAGAAGCCCAGACGGAAACCCACACTGGATTTGCACGTTGTACTGGTATCGCAGCCGCGTCTTTAGCTGCGTTTTTCGTAGCCAAAAAAGCACCGCCGTAAAACGTATCCTTCAGAAAAACGGAAGTCAGATGGAATTTACACTGAAGCATCCATAGGTGGCCAGTCCATCGTCATATTCACTTACACTAAACAAGCTGCCACTGAATAATGTAGATTGTAAGATTTTTGCTACCATTCAATGTTGTGAAATATTAGTAAATACAAATATTTGAATAAAATTATTATATCATTTAACATTGCCTAGGATGTAGTGGAAAGCTGGAAAAAAAATCCAAATAGGGTGGAATTGGAAGAAAAAAAAATACTTCTGGCGCGTCTCTTCCTGTGATTTAAGGGTTAAGTACATGTGACCTGTGCTGACCAATCCCAGCTGTCCTGCACCTATATAAGTGGTCCAGCCCTCTTCTCAGGTGCCTGAGCATCAAAGGTCCTTGTAAGGTGAATGTGTCTGTCCTTCAGTTTCTGTATTCCTGACCCCTGCTTGTCTTCTGGATTCTGCTACCTGTCTGATCCTTGCCTGCTCCATCTCGACTCTCCTGTTGCTGACCCGGATTGCCTGCCCTGTACTTGCACCGCCTGCCCTGACCCATTGCTTGTACAAGTTCGCCTCTGCCGCATCCTTCTGTCCTGCATTGCTGCTCCTAGTTGTGACTCGGCCCGTTGACTACATCCATACCTTTGGTGCCTTGCTCAGGAACCCTCTAGTCCTTCTGGACCAGCTGCCTTGTGTGCCATTCCTTCTTTCAGAGGTAGCAACCTGATGTTCCCCTCGGGGAAGTCTATCCCCATCATCTAGGGTACTGCGAAGAACAAGGGTTCACTTAAACAATGCCCTTAAAGGAGGTTGATCACGTGGCACAGTGCTTCCACACCCGCTGGTTTGTGACAGTTGTATAGCTTGTGCCTAGTCTTGGGGTCCGTTCACACAACCGTCTTTTTGTTCCGTTGTGGACCCATTCACTTCAATGGGGCTGCAAAAGATGAGAACAAAATGTCCTATTCTTGTCTGTTTTGCTTCTACAGAGGGCAGGACATGCCTACCCACAAATTTTCAGAACACACACGGCCAGTATCTGCGTTTTGTGGACTGCAAAAAGGGATACAGTCATGTGAATGGACCTTCAGCTACATATTACTATAAATAGTTACATTATACTGCCACCACATGGTGATTGTTGGTACTGCATATTTTGTGTTTAGCTAAACCATGTACATCATTTGTGTTAAAGGGATGTTTGGAGCTGACCCACGAGCTGAGCTCACCCCATACATGGCAGGAGCTGGCTGTATAATATAGCAGACAACTGCTGGCTCTGACCGAGATCAGAGATGACTCCAATCCCATTTATGCGATCACGTCATCTGAGTGGTTAGACAGAGGGAGGGGGCTCTCCCCGTGCTCTGAGCGGAGCCCCCACTGGCGAAATTGTAGGGCTCTTTGGGTACTATAGGAGCCTGGGGCCTTGTGAAGACTCCTAGGCCTGTCATTGTAAGCTGCCTGTCAAAATCCTATAGACTGTAGTCTATTAGAGGATTGTATGTTCACGTCCACCAAAGTAACTGAAAATTACAGTTCTAAATATGCTTTTAAAAAAACAAAATAGAAAAAAATTCAAATAATCCCCTTTTCCAATTGTACATATAAAAATAAACAATAAAAAAATAAATAGCATTGGTGTTGATGCAAAATATTGAATAAAACATTGTATGTAACCAAAAATGGTAGCAATAAAAAACTAGAGCTCTCCACCTGATAAAATCAGATTGGGTGTTCATACATGTATTGCCTCCACGCACATATATACTTAGTACACAACAGGGCTACAGATCAGAGGAAAAAGGCACTGGGAAGGAATGGCTGCACTCATCTCAGATCTGCTGGAGAAAACAGGATTAAAGATGTTTTCTCACTGGTTAGAAAGATTAGCTTTCAACATAAAGGGACAGTTAAAAGAAGTCATTTTCTATCTAAATACATTGGTCAGTCATGAACTATAGACAGTTCAGCAGGTCTCTCACTGCACACAGGTTTCTATGGTAACCTGCAGACCAGAAAGATTGTTATCTGATTGACTGAGAGCAGGAGCGACCTCACCTCCACGGAATGATGGGACTGAACTCTGGGTAAGGCCCCTTTCACACCTGGGGCACGGGGTCCGGCAGGCTGTTCCGGTTCCGTGCTGCCGCTGCGCTCCGGCCCCATTCACTGTAATGGGGGCGGGCAGCGGATCCGGCCGCAGCACGACAACCCCTGCTGAGAGGTGGCTGGAACGAAAATACACGTGCACAGTTCCGGCCCCACACGTGCACCTGCTGCAGCACGGATCCGGTGGGCTGTTCACCCACCGGAACAGCCTGCCGGAGCCCTGCACCGCAGGTGTGAAAGGGGCCTAATTACCTGCAGTAAGCAAAAGATCCTGAGGAGACAGAGCAGGATGATAATAAATATATTTTATGTTCTACCTAAATAGCTTGATTATTGTATCATAAGGGTGATAAAAAGCTGAAATTGAGTTATCGCTTAAACATGCGCCATGTATGAGGGAGTGGGAGTCAGGGGAAATTGGAGTTGGAGTCGGGGCTTTGGCTTACCGATTCCACAGCCCTGGTAAACAAGGTTCCAGTGCAAAGGTAGAACATAACCCGCCAAATATGAATTATTTCATTACTCCAAAGTGCTACACAGTAGAATGAGAGATTCCCGTAATTTATGTTGCATCAAAAGTTGCTGGAATGGCGTAACGTGACAGAGCCGTTACGTAGAAAGAAGACATGACAAGATGGGAGGCAACAGAAAGAAGTAGCAGAAAAGATGTCCGCTGCACAGTATATGGCGATAGAAGGTTGGCGTCCTATATAACAGGATATGACTCCTCTTGTGGGTAAGGGGCTCACCATAATCGTACTGACCTGCAGAACAAAGCCTCATTAACACGTCAGTGTTCTCCACGGACAGCACACGTTCCTATTCATTTTAATGTGTGTATTTACACATCAGTGTTTTAACACCGTCTGTGTTTTTAACACCGATACATGCTCTATTTTTTCCATGTAGAACCACGGATGCCATCCGTATTGTATCCGTGTTTCATGGATCATTAGGAAGTGATTCATTGGAAATTATTTTTCAGTTGTGCAGAGTCAGTGAAACACGGACAGCAAAAAGTGGACACACAGACCCAACACGGACATCTTCATGGGGGTATCACTTACCACCTTTTCACAGATTTAAGCACGGACATGAATGTATGAGGCTTAAAGGGGATGTCTCTCTTCAGCAAATGGCATTTATCATGTAGAGGAAGTTAATACAAGGCACTTACTAATGTATTGTGATTCTCCATATTGCCTCCTTGCTGGCTGGATTCATTTTTCCATCACATTACACACTGCTCGTTTCCATGGTTACGACCACCCTGCAATCCATCAGTGGTGGTCGTGCTTGCACACTGTAGGAACAAAATGCCGGCCTCTCTGGTGGAATGTGGGAGCTCACACAGGCTGGTGCTTTTTCCTATATTGTGCGAGCACAGCCACTGATGATGGATTGAAGGGTGGTCGTAACCATGGAAACGAGCAGTGTTTAATGTGATGGAAAAATTAATCCAGCCAGCAAAGGAGGCAATATGGATAATCACAATACATTAGTAAGTGCCTTCATTACATGTGCCGTACTATGGCTGTTTGCGGTCCGCAACATAGGCACGACGGCTGTGTGAATGGGGCCTAACAGGGCAGACAACTGGCATCAGTGTGAAAACAATAACTGAAGATGACGCTCCATCACACTGATATACTGTTGTTGGCAGCGTGAGATCCGGGGCCCAAATTTATTTAACCCTTTAAAAACACCCGTTAGGCCGGGTTCACATCACCTTTTCGTTTTCCGTTCTTCTGACAGGAAAAAGAAAGTATGGTATTCAGGAAAATAACGGATCTCAGACAGAAATGGCTAAAGCTAGTGTTGAGCGAAGAGAGCTTCGTTCAAAGCTTCGGAATAATACTGTACGGAGATCCGTTTCAAGTTTTAAAGTGGTTTTATTACTGCCGATAAAGTCTCCTCAAAATTCATTCAAAAAAATGAAAAATACAAATGATGTGAATAAAACACTGACAAATAGGAAACCATCTTCAACCCCGAAAAAAGCATCATTCATACGTCCGTGTCCATGTTCAAATCTGTGAGAGGAGGTCAGGGATACATCCGTGTGTGGTCCACGTGTCCATTTTTTGCTGTCCGTGTGTCATCCGTGTTTCACGGACACTGCACAGCTGAAAAATAATTTTCAAAGCATCTCTTCGTAATGGTCCATGAACATAGATGGCATCCGTGGCTTTTACGGATCCATAGACTATAATGAATGGGGACGTGTGCTGTCCGTGAAACACTGACGTGTGAATGAGGCTTAAGGCTACTTTCACATCTATAAAACGGAAATGCTTTAGTTTTGTCCACATTCATTGTCATTGGGGACAAAACTGAACTGAATGGAGTGCACCACAATCCGTTCCGGTTTGTTGCGTTCCTACGCCGGACACAAAACTGCTGCAAGCAGCATTCTCGTGTCCATCTTGGGAAACTGAATAAGCCAGATCCCGCACCAAAAACCATGTAAGTCAATAGTGTTGGATCCGTTTTTTTTCTTCGGACATGAATATCTCCGATATAATACAATCAGATCCGTCCTGAAAGGATGCAGCCGGTTGTAGTATTACAACGGAAGCATTTTGCTGTGGCTTTGAGATCCCCTGCCAGATTTCAAAACTGGACAGCAAAAACACAGATGTGAAAGCTGCCTAAGAAACTGGCCAAATAAGCTTCAGCCCGGTAGTATCGCTGTAATGGTCCTGACCCATAGAATGAAGGGCACTGGTCAGTTTTACCATACAGGCAACGCTGCAAAAACAAAACCCATAAAAATGCAGTGGAATTGTTTTTTTGTTTTCCAGTTCCAGCCCAGTTGGAGTTTTTTTTCCCCAGCTGCAATGGTAAATGGTAAATAGTAAACTTGTCCTGCCATGTCAGGAAGGGGTTAAAGAGCAATGCAGCAGTCGTCCAGACCAAGCTGCATAAGGTGCAAGCTGCCATAACGCCAGTGTGTAAAACACATTACAAAAGTCGCAGTTTGTGAACAAGCTTTGGATCCCCGAATATCGCATCTGCACAGCGGAAGCAAAACAAGTCGCAGCCGCACAAGCACTTCCTCTCGTCCGGCGCATCCATCTCCCTCCTGCTGGGCTGTGATTGGCTGCCGCTGCGGCCTCCAGCTTTTGATTGGTTACTACAGACAGAACGTCGCCGATCCCCGCCCTGCCATTGGCTGAGGCTTCTCCAGCGCTGTGCTCCGGCGGCTCGCGAGGAATTTGCCTTATTAGGACAGTGAGTAATTTTACAGCCCGGGGCCGCTTCCTGTCGGGTGTGTGCGGGTGTCTCCCTGCCAGGAGCTCGGGTGTAAAAAAGTTTAGGGCAGGTTTTCTCCGGAATCAATAGCCAGGGTAACAATGCTCCACAGTACTACATTCAGCACAACTGGGTGGGACTACAACTCCCAGAGTAGAAGCTGAACTTGCTGGGACTTGTAGTTCCCCTGCACTGTATGATGATTTGTATATTTTTCTTTTCTTTAGATATCAAGATGTCCAAGTCCCTGAAGAAGATAGTGGAGGAGAGCAAGGAGAAGAACATCCCGGACATCGACATGTCTGACCGGGGGGTCAGTAACATGCTGGAGATCCCTGGCCTGTGTGAGTAGCTCTGATTGGCTGCCTGCTGGGATGGGATCCGTCTGCTGACAACGAAGGGGCCCCAGCCCTGGTTTAAAGCGGTGGCCCCCTTCAAAGTTTCATTGCACAGTGGCGCCCCCACTCACAGTGCAGGAGAACGGCGGTACTGCGACATTCAAGTGGGGCTGCACGCCTCATTCTCAGGATCATGGGGGTCTCAGAGGTCAAATAGTGATGCTGTATTCCAGTGCACAGGAAAGTCCCTTTTAAAGGGCTTGTCCAGCTTTGGGGGCCTTTTGGCAAGACACCCCCACCTTGGCGGACCTGCAGAGTAAAGTGTACTTATCAGCTCCCCGCTGCTGGGTTCTGGCTCCGTCGGTCTTCTCCTTGCTGCCATTGAAGTGCTCTGGTTCCCGCTTGTAAATGTCACGAGTGCTGCTGCAGCCAGTCATTGGTCACAGCAGTGACATGTGGCCCTGTGATGCACATCGCTGCTGCAGTCTATGAGCCCAACGAACCTGATGGTTAGTTTCACTGGGGATAGAGGAATACTCTACGGTTGGGCACTTCTGGGACACCCCCCTAATCCTGCGAATGCATGGGACGCAGTGCTGGTTTAGTCCTGGGTCCCCTTCTAAGTTTTCCCTGCACAGCGCCCCCTCCCGCCACCTGTCTGAATACGGGACTGCAGCCTAACTCTGTAATTGGAAGGGTTCGGCACTGCAGTTCATCTACATAGTGGGTGGTTGGACGCTGCTGTGCAAAGGAAAAACGGAGAAGGGGATGCCGCAGCGTACTGGCTTTGCTTCCCTTTAATGGGCTCCCCATTGCAAGCATACTTAGGGCTCGTGCACATGAACGTATTTTCTTTCTGTGTACATTCCGTTCTTTTGCGGACCGTATACGGAACCATTTATTTCAATGGGTCCGCAAAAAAAACAGAAGGTACTCCGTGTGCATCCGTTTCCGTAGGTCCGTATTTCCATTCCGTAAAAAAATAGAACATGTCCTATTATTGTCCGCATTACGGACAAGGATAGGACTGTTCTATTAGGGGCCAGCTGTTCCGTTCCGCAAAATACGGAATGCACACGAATGTCATCCGTATTTTCTACAGATCCGTTTTTGCGGATCAGTTTTTTCATACGGTCGGGTGCATGAGGCCTTACTAAGGGCTTATGCACACGTCCGCAAATTAAGGATCTGCGAAACATGGATACTGGCTGTACGCGTTCCGCATATTGCCGGCCCATAATAAAACAGTAATATCCTTGTCCGTAATGCGGACAATAATAGGACATGTTCTATTTTTTTGCGGAACGGACATAAGGACACAGAATGCACTCGTAGTCAATTCCGTTTTTTGCGGCCCCATAGAAGTGAATGGTTCCACAACAAAAAAAATGGATACAGGCAAAAAATACGGTTGTGTGCATGAGCCCTTATATTGTAGTTGGTAAATTTGGGGCGTGTAATCCTAGCCCTGGGAAGTCCCCAAACCTGCTGGGCCCGCCAATTATGGGTGGAGCTTGTATAGTCCCAACCCATTGTCGGCCCTGTATTTACAGGGACTGTTTTTGAGAATTAGGGACCTTCCCTGCAAATTCAGGACTGTTGTCAACCATGTGCCCCGCTGTTCTGTTTACTTTTCGGTTGAGAGGGGTTCAGGGAGGATCAGGAAATGGGATTGGGATTGCTCTTGCTGTGGTGGGTTACCAGTGCCTGCAATGATTGGCTGATCAGTCTGGCGTGGGGTCCAGGCAGTGTAAGGGAGGGCGGTCATTGCAGGGATTTAGGCTTCACTGACCCAACCGGAGCCAGACAGACAACCCTTTGGCTATGATGAGGTCTGTTGGCTTTCCGTTCAGAAGTCCGCGTTTTACTTGCAGAATATTTACGGCTGCTGCTTTTCACCGGATCTGTGATGGAGCCCCTGGCTCAGACTGGACAACCCCCTTTAAGGGGTTTGTCCCACGAAAAATATTCTACAGTTTTCAAACCAGCACCTGGATCTGAATACTTTTGTAATGGCATTTAATTAAAAATTTATCATAGCCACTGAGTTATTCAATAAAATCTATCTGTATAGGACCACTTCATTTCTTATTTCTTTGTCCTGCTCACTGAGATGTCCGCACATGCTCAGTTTCATCCTTCAGCTGCCTCCTGAGCTGTGATAGGGAGAGCATGGACACGCCCCTGAGCTGTGATAGGGAGATCATGGACACACCTCCTGAGCTGTGATAGGGAGAGCATGGACACGCCCCCTGAGCTGTGATAGGGAGAGCTGAGGCACGCCTCCTGAGCTGTGATAGGGAGAGCTGAGACACACCTCCTGAGCTGTGATAGGGAGAGCATGGACACACCTCCTGAGCTGTGATAGGGAGAGCAAGGACACACCCCTGAGCTGTGATAGGGAGAGCATGGACACACCCCTGAGCTGTGATAGGGAGAGCTGAGGCACGCCTCCTGAGCTGTGATAGGCAGAGCATGGACACGCCTCCTGAGCTGCAGCAGAAAAGACACTCCCCTTGAGCTGTCAGCTTGATAAAAAATCTATCAGAGCAATGAATGAGGAGATCTCTGGACCCATGTGAGGTACAGGGCTGGTTCTAGCTTTGTTAGAAAGGTATTATCATGTAGTTTATGATATCTGATTTTTATTTTTTACATTATTCGGGGATAACCCCTTTAAATAGTAACTAAACTTTGCTACAACTTAATTTAAAACTATTCTAAATGCCCAATAATACATTGTTGTAATGTGCGCTTTTTTTTTCTTTCTTCTGTATCAGGCTACTTTCGCACTTGCGTTGTGGTTTTCCGGTATTGAGACCCAGCAGAGGATTTCAATACAGGAAAAAAGCATTTCCGTTTAGTCCCCATGCATTCTGAATGGAAAGAGATCCGTTCAGGATACATCAGGATGTCTTCCGTTCCGGCAGCTTTCCGTTTTGTGACTGCTGTAAGCTGCAGTTTTGTGTCTGGTCATTAAAATGGAAAAAAAAAAACTGATCCGCCACTGAAAACAATATAAGTCAATGGTGACGGATCAGTTTTTTTAGGAGCCTAAAAAAACGGATCCATTACCCATTGACTTTTAATGTATTTAGTGACAGATCCATTTTGATTTCACACAAACGCATTCTAATGGAACGAGTGCATCCTGATGTGCAAAATCAAAACGGATCAGTTTTATTCCGGTATTGAGGTCCTTTGCCGGATCTCAATACCGGAATTAACGCAAGTGTGAAAATAGCCTTAGGCACCAAACAGGGGTCCCACCCTGCTGAAGGGGGGGGGGGGGAGTGTCCCTGCACAGTCTGACACTATGTAGTCAGTGCTGCCAGACTGTGCAGGGACACACCCCCAACTGGTAATACCCATCTGGACCTATATTGAAGACTGCTGGCAATTTATTCAGAACTTCTAGCAGGAATAATAATGGCACATCATAGAGTTATAAGAAAAGATGCTGCAGAATTGTTGGGGAAGGCAAGTAGTGACTAAAACAGACCTGTCAGTAGAGGGGGGGTCCTCTTCTTTGCACTACTTTTCCACATGGCAGGCTGTGTTATGGATGCCCGCAGTAACTCAGGACTTTGTCTTTTCTCTTCCAGTCACGCTGTCGCACATCACCCAGCTGATCCTGAGTCACAACAAGCTGACCAGTAAGTGCCGCACATTTATTCCTTACATTCGTGGTGGCTGCCATGTTGCTGGTGGATACAGTTCCTTCTTCAGGCTGTAGAGAGAAATATTAAAGAAGTCTTCTAGAAAACGCTCTCTTGACTTGTCCATGGTTATATCCTGAAAGTCAGCGTCCGGAGGACCTGCCAGTCTAGAGAGCAAGGCCTTGATGGAAGTGCAGAATGTTAGACACGACCGCCCCCACCCCCCTTCCGCCGATCTGATATTGATGACCTAGAGTCCTAGGGATAGGTTATCAGTCGTTAAAGGGATTCTCTGGGCTTTTACTATTGATGACCTATCCTCAGGTTAGGTCATCAGTATCAGATCGTCAGGGGTCCGACACCTGGCACCCCAGCTGATCAGCGGTACGGGGTAACGTTAAGCGCAGTGCGCATGTGCCGTCTCCCTTCTGTCTTCCTGTCCTCTGCTGCTGTCTCATAGACATACAGTGGTAAGCTGGAAGACAGAAGGGAGACGGCACGTGCGCACTGCGCTTACCATTTCCCCGTACAGCTGATCAGCAGGGGTGTCGGGTGTCAGACCCCCGCCGATCTGATATCCTGAGGATAGGTCATCAATATTAAAAAGCCTGGAGAACCTCTTTAAATCCTGGAGGACCCTTTAACTTTTTAAGGATCGGGCCTATTTTCATTTTTGCATTTTGGAGTGTGTGTGACTTTTTGATCACACTCTATTACATTTTTTTTTGGGTAAGGCCTCTTTCACATTAGCGGCAACACGGATCCGGCGGATGAAGGGTGCCGCCAGATCCGTGCTGCCGCAAGTACATGTGAGGAGCCGCTCCACCCCCCCACACATGTCACATACACATAGACATACACACACACACACACACACACACACACACACACACACATAGACATACACAGACATACAGCACAGGAGGAGGAGGCCGGCGCGCACATAGGAAGATTCCCCACAGCGCCCTCTGCTGGAGGGAGAATCTTCCTATGTGCGCGCAGTCCTCCTGCGATGTGCGGAGATGCTGGGAGCGTGTGTGTGTGTGTGTATGTCTGTGTGTGTGTCTGTCTGTGTGTGTGTGTGTCTGTGTGTGTGTCTGTCTGTGTGTGTGTCTGTCTGTGTGTGTGTGTGTCTGTGTGTGTGTGTGTCTGTGTGTGTGTGTATGTCTGTCTGTCTGTCTGTCTGTGTGTCTGTCATGTGTGGTGTACTGTGGACAGATCTGTCATGAACTCCATTGAAAGTCAATGGAGGACAGATCCGTTTACTGAGTGTCACATTGAACGGATCCGTCCCCATTGACTTGCATTGGGGGTCATGACGGATGCCCAGGACAGAGAGCAAACTCTGTTCTGAAGACGGAACGGAATGCTTTCAGGAGCCTCCGTTGTCTTCAGTTCAGTTTTGTCCCCATTGACAATGAATGGAGACAAAACTGAAGTGTTTTATTCCGGTATTGAGCCCCTATGACGGAACTCAATACCGGAAAAAGAAAACGCTAGTGTGAAAGTAGCCTAAGAGAAGCAATAAAAAAAATGGCAAATTGGCCATTTTGACCCTTTTTGCTATTACGCCATTTGCCGTATTGGAAAAATATTTTTATATTTGCATAGTACGGGCATTTTTGGTCGTGGTTTTACCCATGATGTTTATATTTTTTATTTAGGCATTTATTTTACTTATAAAGAAAGAGGGGGTGATTTAAAGTTTTATTTTTTTTCATTTTTTTATATATGTTTTTAACATTTTTTTTTTATTGATTTTGAAGCTCACATGAGTCTATAAAATCTGTTTTTTTACTTTTTCACTTTGAACCATCATGTATTTTTAAAATGACTTTATTACTGTGAATTGCTCATTTCTTATTTTGGCCTGCCATCTGGTGACCAAAATAAGAATTGCAGCATGAATGCTGTGAGCCTCGTCAGCGAGACTCGCAGCATGAAAAGCAACTACCGACTTACCCATACATGCTGTGATCTCACTTGTTCACGGCATTTAAAGCCTTTAATTTCTGCGATCGGCATTATTGCCGGTCACGGTAATTAGCGGCAGGTCTCTGCTGTTTGAAACACACTGTGCGAGCGGGCACCATGTTTACCTATGGCGCCAGCGCCCTACATGAACAGCGCTGGTAGCGAACGGGTTAATGGCCCAATTTAATTTACCATGTCTTGTATTGTAAATGGGAAAAAATTATTTGTGGGCTAAAATTGGAAAAAAAATACAGTTCTTCAAAGTTTGTTGGGGTTTTAATATTACAATGTTCACTGTGCACTAAAAATGACGTGATGTCCTTATTTTGTGGGTCAATATGATTACGCAGATACCAAATTTAGATAACTAACAATATTGCAGGAAAAATATTTTAATAGTTCAGACGTTTATGGACTTGGCAATACCTGTTTATGTTTTTTTTTACTTTTTACGCAATAACTTTTAGCCCCCTTAGGGGGTTAGAACCTGGGATCTTCTGATCGCTTGTCCCATAGACTATAATGGTGATCTATTAGGATCTATGCAATTTTCATTGCCTGCCTGTGAGGCTGTGCCTCTGTGGGGGGCTCAGTTGAAAGGGAGATTGATCCACCTCCCTCTGCCTAACCTCACAGATGCTGCGATCACTATTGAACGCAGCATCTGATGGGTTAAATGACCAGTTTCGGTATCATCGCCGATCCCGGTTGTTGCAACCGGGTTCATGCTGTATTATACAGCCGGCACCCACCATGTATGGAGATTGCTCCATACAAACACGTACATGTATGGCATTATGCTTTATGTTAGTGATACCCAACCTGCGGCCATCCAGCTGTTGTAAAACTACAACTCCTATCATGCCCAATTGTAGGCCGATAGCTGTAGGCTGTCTGAGCATGCTGGGAGTTGTAGTTTTGCAACAGCTGGAGGGCCGTAGGTTGGGCATCCCTGCTTTATGGGGTTAAAAGGCTATGCCTACGCTTACTCATACTGTCGCACCCAATCTGATGGGCATTTAGGGGTGCAGCTGTGTGTGAATTCGGCCACTCCTGCGGATTGCTTGGACTAGAGCACCATGCAGAGCTGGCTCTACTTACCAGTTAGTTGGTCATGCTATAGCGGTATGGCTTCCATCTGACAGGATTTGAGCTCCGGTATTTCTGCCATATAGGTCGGCGACTTATTTTTGGCCTATTTGGTAATGTTATTGCCCTTAAATTGAGCACACATTGGGCTCACACAATCCTTATGAAAGCTGATCCGTATGTCCGCAGAAAAGATAGAACATGTCCTATTCCTGTCCGTTTTTGTTACGATGGGTCTGCAAAAAAACGGATGTAACATGGATGTAATACATATTTTTTGCGGACCGCAAAATACATACTTTTGTGTGAA
This sequence comes from Rhinella marina, assembly GCA_900303285.1. NCBI lineage: Eukaryota > Metazoa > Chordata > Amphibia > Anura > Bufonidae > Rhinella > Rhinella marina. Next base: position 42,299 of record ONZH01011971.1, read on the forward strand.
TGCATCCTAAAGCAGAGGTCCCCAGCATTTGGGTAGGTCACGTGACACTTTCAAATATGAAAGATCGTGCTGAGTGGCACTGAATATTTAAAGAGCGGGCGTCAGCAGGATCAACTCTTTTAAACCAATCATAATGCCTGTTTAAGCTTATCCTGCTGGTGAAAACCATACCTCCCTTGTTGAAATCCGTCGTACCTGTTTTGTGAAAAAAAAAGCATTTTTATGCAAATGAGGGCTGCAGTGCACCGTGGGGTGGGCCACGACCTCTCGGTGCACCCTAGCTCCTCTTTCATGCTCTGTTCGCTCTTCCCTCACCTTGATTGACAGTACCAGGCATCAGCATCGTCCTCTTGCCTGGCACTGTAACCTCACCCCTGTACTGTACAGCCCATCATCGGCACATACACACATACACAGTAATCCTCTGAAGCAGATGTATCTGCATTTGCCAATGCTTGGCTGTACTGCACAGGTGTGAGGTTAATCAAGGGGGGGGGAGTGGACAGCATGAAGGGGGTGGAGATAGGATGCACCTAGGGGCTGCATACCACCACTTAAAGGCTATGTACACCTTTGGGGGACAATTTTTTTATGACTGCATTTTACTAAAAATCATTTTTTCAATTGGTCTTTATTAAAAAATATTGAGCATTCTGTCACAAAGGGTTAACTTTCTAACTGTGTGCATCCTACTTTCCCTTTCACTTTGTACTGGTCATCTAATAAACCTTATCTCTAGACTACTAAGAGGTCATAAACAATTAAGCCACATTCTTATCAGTGAGATAAAAATTGAGCTTTGATTAGTGTTTACAAGGTCTGAGATCAGAGAGAAAATTAAAGGGGTATTCCCATCTGAGACAATGGGGGCATATCGCTAGGATCTCGTAAACGCAGCTGGCAAAGTGTAGGAGGGTGCCCCGCGCATGCGCAGCCACCCTACATTCATTTCTATGGGACTGATGAAAATTTCCGTCGGCCCCATAGAAATGAATGGCAGTGGTGGCCGCGCAAGCGAGGTGCGCTCCCATTCAGTTCTATGGGGAGAGCGCTTGGTGGTGGCCGACCAGGGGACTCCAGCCACCACTTTGCCCGCTCTGTTCTCGATATAGGTGCGGGCCGCAGCAATATGCCCCCATTGTCTCTGATGGGAATGATATTACAGTAGCACAGATAGTACAGTAGCACAGTAGTATCTGCAGATACAATTGGTCGGGGGAGAGTGCCACCTGCAGAGCTTCAGTCACTGATTGGGGAACACAAGTTCAATGCAAAGCAGCCAGTCCAAATACCTGAAGTTCAGTGGATTCCATCCTAAACACATAAAAACATCTGTCATATAGTGTGGACGCCAACAGATCAGCATGGATCAGTATTTGATAAGAGATATCGTAAACCAGGGACCTTGTCACTGAAAAGTCAGCAGTCAATGTCTGCTGGCATCTTTCCTTTCCCAGCTGTCATGGGGGCCAAAGTACTTACCCTGCCTGCTGTACGGTGGTTTGTGCCCCTCATAACCACCCCTGCCTCCTTCCTGCTCATGCCTGTGTGCTCTAATAGGGCGCACATGCTCTACATAGCTCTACATGTGGGTTTATATAGCAAAGTCTGCTATGAGAAGGTGCTTGAGCAATTTGATTCCTAGCTTGCCTAGTTACTGTGAGGGTATTCCATTATTGTGTTTTGACCTCTGCCTGATGCTGTTTCTCCCAGGGCTGTGGAGTCGGAGTCGTGGAGTCGGAGTCGGTCACCATTTTGGTGGAGTCGGTATAAAATGGACCGACTCCTAAAATATATAATGAATTAGTACATTTAGTTCAGTGCTGAATATATTTTTATAAGAATTTGTGAAATGATGAAATGTCCTATAAATGTCTGTTCTATTCCTGATAGATTTAGGCTTTTAGTTGAGATGACTGTGTGCTGCCCTTTATGTCCAGTGCATGTTCTCTCTGTATGCTTTATGTTTCCTCTGAGCTCATGTTTGGAGAGGTTAGCTGCTCTCATGGCTTCTATCTGCTGATGTAAAACACCTAGAGCCTTATGTATGAAAACTGTCTAGGTGTAGAAGTTTCTTTGTTGCCCATAGCAACCAATCAGAGCTCCCCTTTCATTTCATATAGTGCTCTGGAGAAATTAAAGGGGAGCTCTGATAGGTTGCTATGGGCAACAAAAAAAGTCTTAGACCTAGACAGTTTTCATACATCAGGCCAGACGCGTAGCTACTGGGGGGAGAGGGGGGGCAGGGGAGGCGATGCTCCGGGCCCAATACCTCTGGGGGGGCCCATCAGGGATGGCCTTAGTACAATCAGGCGAATACAAGTGAGCGCTTCCATAATGGAGTCTGATGGGGGCACATTAAGCCGATCTGAGGTCTGATGGGGGCACATTCTGATGATCTGAGGTCTGATGGGAGCACATTCTGCTGATCTGAGGTCTGATGGGGGCACATTCTGCTGATCTGAGGTCTGATGGGGTACATTCTGCTGATCTGAGGTCTGATGGGGGCACATTCTGATGATCTGAGGTCTGATGGGGGCACATTAAGCCGATCTGAGGTCTGATGGGGGCACATTAAGCTGATCTGAGGTCTGATGGGGGCACATTAAGCCGATCTGAGGTCTGATGTGGGCACATTAAGCCGATCTGAGGTCTGATGGGGGCACAATACGCTGATCTGAGGTCTGATGGGGGCACATTAAGCCTATCTGAGGTCTGATGGGGGCAGATTAAGCCGATCTGAGGTCTGATGGGGGAACATTCTGCTGATCTGAGGTCTGATGGGGGCACATTCTATTGATCTGAGGTCTGATGGGGGTACATTCTGCTGATCTGAGGTCTAATGGGGGCACATTCAGCTGATCTGAGGTCTGATGAGGGCACATTCTGCTGATCTGAGGTCTGATGAGGGCACATTCTGCTGATCTGAGGTCTGATGGGGGCACAATACGCTGATCTGAGGTCTGATGGGGGCACAATACGCTGATCTGAGGTCTGATGGGGGCACATTCTGCTGATCTGAGGTCTGATGGGGGCACATTCTGCTGATCTGAGGTCTGATGGGGGCACAATACGCTGATCTGAGGTCTGATGGGGGCACATTAAGCCGATCTGAGGTCTGATGGGGGCAAGGGACTGTTAGTTTAGTGATGTAAAAGCTGGGGACAGATTTCCTTTAACATAGGAGTCCCCTTTTTTACTCCTATTAATCCTATATTTTACTGCATTGTGTGGTATAGTATTTAGAGTAGGGTATGTAGAAAGTCTATTGTACTGTACTTAACAGCATAGATGATCTAGCAGTTTATACAGTCATCTTTCTAATACAATATTATAACCACAACTAGAAGCATGTGCCTGTGAAGTTGGAAACGTGCGTTTGGGAAGCCAATAAGTGGGGGGCCCACTCAAGTATGTTTTGCCCCCTCCATGTGCTGAACCTCTAGCTACGCCACTGATTAGGCCCTAAGTGAGTTGTACCCAGAGAAGCCTGATAGATTACAGACTGTTTTTGTCATGACTTATCTGTACTATTGATTTTATACAAATTTGTTTAAAGTTATCACTTAAACATGCTCCATGTATGAGGGAGTCGGGAGTCGGAGTCAGGGTGAGGGGAAATTGAGGAGTCGGAGTCGGAGTTGGAGTCGGGGCTTTGGCTTACCGACTCCACAGCCCTGGTTTCTCCTGTACTGACCTATTGCCTGTTTTCCACATTGCATGAACTCTGCCTGTCCTGACCTACTGGCTGTTTTCTGTATTGCATGAACTCTGCCTGTCCTGACCTACTGGCTGTTTTCTGTATTGCATGAACTTCTCCTGTCCTGAACTATTGGCAGTTTTCCGTATTGCATGAACTCTGCCTGTCCTGACCTACTGGCTGTTTTCTGTATTGCATGAACTCTGCCTGTTCTGACCTACTGGCTGTTTTCTGTATTGCATGAACTTCTTCTGTCCTGAACTATTGGCAGTTTTCCGTATTGCATGAACTCTGCCTGTCCTGACCTATTGGCCGTTTTCTGTATTGCATGAACTCCTCCTGTCCTGACCTCAGCTTGCCCTATGACTATGTCTCTGCCTGTTCTTTTGGAGCCACACAGGGGTCTCTTAACCCACCTGGGCCAGCAGTCACTGAATGGAGACTACTAGAGGTAGCGGTACTGGTGGCTCCTGCAGTGAAGATCAGATCGTCGTGTAGGGTGAAGATCAGGGTAGCACTTAGCCCAAATCTGTTCAGTGGCACAGAGCATTATGCAATCATAATACAAGACATAATTTAGTCTGAAAAACATGTAAAAGTTATATTATGGGGGTTGAAAATATAACAAAAAAACTGTCAAAAGTAGAATCCAAACCTACAGGGGTTAAATTAAAATAAATAAAAGAAAGCTGTCCTCCAGGCTTTTCTCAGGCTGCCGTCTCACCTGTCATAGACCTGATTGTTTTCTGGCCGCTCGTCTTGCCAGCGCTTGCTCTGCTCCTGTCTGCAGACATTACATAAACTGCCATTGTGCTTGTTCCTGGATGTCCAGGTTCACATTAACAGAGATTCAGACATATTTGACCTAATCCAATAAAATGCATTAATTAACTGTCTGTGCAGATGACGCTCCCCGCGACGTGATCCTTCCTGGCAGAGGCGAGTGGACTCTTCAGCTAAGGTCAAATTAGCATCTTTGCCTTAGATTTGTGGCATTTAAGCTCACGCCGTGTTTGTCCCTGTGTGTCTGGGGTTTGGCATAAATACGTCGGCTTGACGGTAAGAAAACATGTGCGCGGTGTATTGATACCAAGGGAATTCTGGGAAATCTCCTGCCCGACTCGGCCAAAGACACTGGGGATATAAAAATAATTTTTCTTTGTGCGCCGTCACTAATTCACTGTGTCTGCGGAGTCGGCAATTAGGAAAATATATTGTCAGCCATCAGACTGTACAGTAATGTCCACGGAGTGCCGCGTCGGGCAAAATCCTGTCCATTAGCGCTCGGCCGTCACAATGTATATCGGGACCTGAGATTTGTAATATGTTCACTACGTTTCATTCCACCTGCGCTAAAAATTGCGCAGCCAATTAATGGAAGGAAGGTCATTATCGTCTGGAGGTTCTCGTGACAGCTTTATCATGGCCTCGAGGTCATTTAACAGAAGGAAGTCACTGACTTTACAAAGCTTGTTAGTTCCATAGCCAATGGAGTGAAAGTATGGTAAAGATAATGAGTCTGGGAAAAGTCTCCCATTTATTACCATTTTCACTGTTATTACAATTTATTCTTCCTCTAATGCATCTAAATTTAAAAAATTAAGCAACTTTTTAATAGTTTTGACTTAAAAAATAAAACGCTCGTTTTGTGCCTACAGCTTCGGTGCAGTGCTATGTGTCTCCATGGTTTCAGATTGCAAGCAAATCTCACGTGGATACCCCTTTAAATAGCATAAAAGGAAGCCAGCCCTCTGATCCGGCTTCCCTGTGAGCCGGTGATGCTGCTGAACACACTGCTAGGTGGAAGCCTGCTCCTAGCAGTATGAAAATATAAACAAAGAAGCCCTGGCCCTGCTGATCCAGTTCCGATGCTCATATCACAGGGCCTGCGTGGGCGAAGATGGGTATATGTCCGGGTTCAGCTCTGAACCCGGACAACCCCTTTAACTGTTTTTCTAGCTGTGTGAATAGTACTTTCACTTTGTGCCGGTCATCTAACAAACTTTATCTCTTACTAAACGGTCTTAAACACTTATTTAAAGGGTTATTCTCATCTTAGACAATGAGGGCATATCGCTAGGATATGCCCCCATTGTCTTATAGGTGCGGGTCCCAGAACGGAGCCCCCAAACTAAGAAAGGGCGCACTGCGCATGCACAGCCACCCTCCATTCATTTCTATGGGGCTGGTGAAAATAGCCAAGTGCTGGCTCGGCTATTTCTGTCGGCTACATAGAAATGAATGGGAGAGGTGGCTGCGCATGCGCGGTGCGCTCCCATTAATTTCTGTTGGAGCAGCGGGGAGCTGTGCCTGGTGGTGGCCGTACCCTGGGAAACCTGGGGTCCTCCAGGCGCAGCGCTGCCTCCTCTGATCTCGATATAAATGCGGATACCAGCAGTGGGACCTGCACCTATAAGACAACGGGGGCATATCCAAGCTATATGCCCCCATTGTCTAAGATGAGAATACTCCTTTAAGCCACGTTCTTATCAGTAAGATAAGAACTGAACTATGAGTGTTTAGGAGGTCAGAAATAAGGAGCTGTCAGCTGAGCTGTCTGACTGAACACAATAAACATACAGATCCTGCTACTAGAGAATATCAAGGCTGTACAGAGAAATGTGCTCAAAATTTTTTTTATAAAGATCAATTGAAAAAATGCCTATAAAGCCTATAAAGTGCACTGGCCATTCTTCATGTGTCGTTAACTGGTGACATTATTACATGTAACTGTATCTGCTTTACTGCATATACTAAAGAAATTTTAAGATTTTTTTTTTTATTGTTTTTCTGCATTCCCACAACCATAGCTGTTATTTTTGTTTACCTAGCTCTCATTTTCTTGTCGGATATTAGCTACTACGGTACATCAAAAGTAATGGTAGTGAATGGACTCGGGTTGTGACAAATTACCATGGCACGACCGTCATTAGAAATCCACACCTGCAGGATTTCAGCTCGACCACCTTTACTATTATTGGGTGAGACTTTAGCAGCACAGGTTTGCAATATTATGTAATTCGGCCATCCTAGTCTAATCCCGATACAGCATGTTAACTATTGGACCTTATTTTGAAGTGATATCTTTGTCCGGCGCTCGCACTGTTGCTCGGTTCCAGCAGGGGGCGCTGTTGTGCTAATCTTGCAGTGAAGAAACTGAACTGAGAACTATGAGACGCTGTTTGTACGGAAACCAAGAACGTTGATGTAAATGAACAAATTCTGCAAATTACCTGGTGGATTACCAACCACGTTTGTATGGTCGGCCTTATCTTAGGGAGTGCGGTTTTCTATTCGGTTACTAGTTACTTAAAAATTTGTGCAAAAACTCAAGAAAAGTAACTTATGCCGGTCTTTAATTCCTGCCGATGGTGCGAGATCTCTGTGTCCGTATATGTGGGGGATGCTGAATTATTACATTATTTTCATGTAATAAAGTTATTTGGGGATGGCAATAATAGTTATGGGGGTACTGCGGGGGACGCTGCCCTAGGAGTTGCGGGGGTACGCTGCGCTAGGAGTTGCGGGGAGTACGCTGCGCTAGGAGTTGCGGGGAGTACGCTGCGCTAGGAGTTGCGGGGGACGCTGCCCTAGGAGTTGCGGGGGGACGCTGCGCTAGGAGTTGCGGGGGACTCTGCGCTAGGAGTTGCGGGGGGCTCTGCGCTAGGAGTTGTGGGGGGCTCTGCGCTAGGAGTTGCGGGGGGCTCTGCGCTAGGAGTTGCGGGGAGTACGCTGCGCTAGGAGTTGCGGGGGCTCTGCGCTAGGAGTTGTGGGGGCTCTGCGCTAGGAGTTGCGGGGGGCTCTGCGCTAGGAGTTGCGGGGGGCTCTGCGCTAGGAGTTGCGGGGAGTACGCTGCGCTAGGAGTTGTGGGGGGCTGCTGCGCTAGGAGTTGCGGGGGGCTGCTGCGCTAGGAGTTGCGGGGGGCTGCTGCGCTAGGAGTTGCGGGGGGATGCTGCGCTAGGAGTTGCGGGGGGACGCTGCGCTAGGAGTTGCGGGGGGACGCTGCGCTAGGAGTTGCGGGGGGGACGCTGCGCTAGGAGTTGCGGGGACGCTGCCCTAGGAGTTGCGGGGGGACGCTGCGCTAGGAGTTGCGGGGGACTCTGCGCTAGGAGTTGCGGGGGGCTCTGCGCTAGGAGTTGTGGGGGCTCTGCGCTAGGAGTTGCGGGGGGCTCTGCGCTAGGAGTTGCGGGGGGCTCTGCGCTAGGAGTTGCGGGGGGCTCTGCGCTAGGAGTTGCGGGGGGCTCTGCGCTAGGAGTTGCGGGGGGCTCTGCGCTAGGAGTTGCGGGGAGTACGCTGCGCTAGGAGTTGCGGGGGGCTCTGCGCTAGGAGTTGTGGGGGCTCTGCGCTAGGAGTTGCGGGGGGCTCTGCGCTAGGAGTTGCGGGGGGCTCTGCGCTAGGAGTTGCGGGGAGTACGCTGCGCTAGGAGTTGTGGGGGGCTGCTGCGCTAGGAGTTGCGGGGGGATGCTGCGCTAGGAGTTGCGGGGGATGCTGCGCTAGGAGTTGCGGGGGCTCTGCGCTAGGAGTTGCGGTGGGATGCTGCGCTAGGAGTTGCGGGGGGACGCTGCGCTAGGAGTTGCGGGGGGCTCTGCGCTAGGAGTTGCGGGGAGTACGCTGCGCTAGGAGTTGTGGGGGACGCTGCCCTAGGAGTTGCGGGGGACTCTGCGCTAGGAGTTGCGGGGGGCTCTGCGCTAGGAGTTGTGGGGGCTCTGCGCTAGGAGTTGCGGGGGCTCTGCGCTAGGAGTTGCGGGGGCTCTGCTCTAGGAGTTGCGGGGAGTACGCTGCGCTAGAGTTGCGGGGGGCTCTGCGCTAGGAGTTGTGGGGGCTCTGCGCTAGGAGTTGCGGGGGCTCTGCGCTAGGAGTTGCGGGGGGCTCTGCGCTAGGAGTTGCGGGGGGCTCTGCGCTAGGAGTTGCGGGGGGCTCTGCGCTAGGAGTTGTGGGGGGCTCTGCGCTAGGAGTTGCGGGGGGCTCTGCGCTAGGAGTTGCGGGGAGTACGCTGCGCTAGGAGTTGCGGGGGGATGCTGCGCTAGGAGTTGCGGGGGATGCTGCGCTAGGAGTTGCGGGGGGACGCTGCGCTAGGAGTTGCGGGGGGACGCTGCGCTAGGAGTTGCGGGGGGGACGCTGCGCTAGGAGTTGCGGGGGGACGCTGCGCTAGGAGTTGCGGGGGGGACGCTGCGCTAGGAGTTGCGGGGGGGGACGCTGCGCTAGGAGTTGCGGGGAGTACGCTGCGCTAGGAGTTGCGGGGGACGCTGCCCTAGGAGTTGCGGGGGACTCTGCGCTAGGAGTTGCGGGGGGCTCTGCGCTAGGAGTTGTGGGGGCTCTGCGCTAGGAGTTGCGGGGGCTCTGCGCTAGGAGTTGCGGGGGGCTCTGCTCTAGGAGTTTGCGGGGAGTACGCTGCGCTAGGAGTTGCGGGGGGCTCTGCGCTAGGAGTTGTGGGGGCTCTGCGCTAGGAGTTGCGGGGGGCTCTGCGCTAGAGTTGCGGGGGGCTCTGCGCTAGGAGTTTGCGGGGGGCTCTGCGCTAGGAGTTGCGGGGGGCTCTGCGCTAGGAGTTGCGGGGGGCTCTGCGCTAGGAGTTGCGGGAGTACGCTGCGCTAGGAGTTGCGGGGGGATGCTGCGCTAGGAGTTGCGGGGGATGCTGCGCTAGGAGTTGCGGGGGGACGCTGCGCTAGGAGTTGCGGGGGACGCTGCGCTAGGAGTTGCGGGGGGACGCTGCGCTAGGAGTTGCGGGGGGGGACGCTGCGCTAGAGTTGCGGGGGGGACGCTGCGCTAGGAGTTTGCGGGGGGGACGCTGCGCTAGGAGTTGCGGGGGGGAGCTGCCATAGGAGTTGCAGGGCCTCTGTAATTTCCTACATGGAAAAAAAAAGAAACAACTCTGTTACTCTCTGTTTATAATAATTTTTTAAAGAACTCCGCAAAACATTTTATTCCATGTCCTGCTAGAAATGTACATGATATAATCTGTAGTGAATGTCATTTTCTTACTAGTGTCTGTATTTTTGACTTCTATCATCCTGAAGTTTCTTATCTGTGTCATGTGACTAGGAATTAGACCCACCAACTCACACAGCATCTTATGTGTGGACAGGAAGTCTAATTTTCTATGCATTCCTATGGGAACCTCACTTTCAGTCTCATAGAAATGAATAGAGCAGTTACTGGCTTCCTGTCCTGGGTCAGTTGGAGGTCAGGGAGTTGGTCACATGACCCAGCTACAATAAGAAGAGAGTGGAAACTCTCAATTTCAGCCTCTGATAAGAAAATGACATTCACTACAGATTATATCATGCACCTTTCTAACAGGTCAGAGAATAAAAATTTTTGCGGGAGTTCTTCTTTAAGTTTCCCATCAGAAGACAAATTTAAATTTCTCGAAATTGTTTACCGCTGGCTGGTGAGATTATTTTTAGTTCCTCTTGAAGTGGTGTTGAGGGGCCGTCACAGTATACCTGATGCTTATATCACAGGTTCGTTGTCAGATGCTGACAACTCCGCTGGAAGGTCAGAAAATATAAATTGCAACTGAACTTGAATTTGAACTGAAAAAAAAAAACTAAAAAAAATCTCGGGTTACATTTATATATAAAATCTCTACTCGGTTATATTTATACGTGGGTGACATGTATCACCCGACTGAGTTTCGACATTTTACTTTTAATTGCTCTGTATCTGCAGTTTCTGTCAAGCTGATTTCTCCGCGTGAGGATCCCTCAGCCTAACACCGGGAACATTCCTGAAGACTTTGTTTTATTCTCTGCTGTATTAAATTTACCTTTTTTTGCCTAATTCAATCTCTCCCTGGACTCCGCGGTCTAGAGATCGACCAAGCAGATTAAATCAAATTGTCAGCTTCTGAATGGTCCTTTTATGTGAAGAGTTTAAAGGGGCTCTCTGGATTGAAGGCCCACTTCAAGGGTTGTCTCACTTCAGCAAATCGCATTTATCATGTAGAGAAAGTTAATACAAGCCACTTACTAATGAATTGTGATTGTCCATATTGCCTCCTTTGGTGGCTGGATTCATTTTTCCATCACATTATACACTTGTTTCCATGGTTACGACCACCCTGCAATCCAGCAGGGGTGGCTGTGCTTGCACATTATAGGAAAATGTACTAGCCTTTGCGCATTCCCAGGGTCCTAGCCACCAGAGAGGCCAGCAACTTTTCCTATAACGTGCAACCACGACCACCACTGATGCAGGGTCAACCATGGAAATGTCGTCACACCTTGTCCTGATGATGTTGGTGGTGACGACCACTAATGGCGGCCATTACAGATCCCATATGGATTGTGACTTTCCACAGATCCTGAATAGCATATGTTGCATACTTACCAACGCTTTAGTTGGTAGAATTGGGGTATCTAAACCCCGCTCCTGGGAGTGCCCTGTCCCGCTTGAGAACACCCACTTATGTTAACCCCGCCCATTTCCAGCCCAGGACCGCCCACATTTGCTGAAACAGCCCCACCAAATTTGGGACAGTTGGCAACTCTGATATTGTGATGCCAATATACATTTACAATAAGCGGCCAAACCCCTATGGATTTGAATTACAATCTTCCAGTATGTTATAGATCACCTTTGAGCCCCATTTTGAAGTGCCAGAAATATATTATATTACCAAAAAAAGAGAAAAGCGTGGATCGCACGTTCACGTGTTATGAATTGATCTGTTATAGCTTCACAGCGTAATTAATAGTATACCACACCGTAATCTACATACTTTACACAAGGCACTTGTGTACGTTTTTGGATATTAGTACCTCGCTTCCTTCCATGGTATCCGCTCTCCTCCCGGTACAGCTGTCGTCCGGCACCCCCTACCGATCCATGGTATCCGCTCTCCTCCCAGTACAGCCGTGGTCCGGCACCCCCTACCGATCCATGGTATCCGCTCTCCTCCAGTACAGCCGTGGTCGGCACCCCCTACCGATCCATGGTATCCGCTCTCCTCCCAGTACAGCCGTGGTCCGCACCCCCTAACCGATCCATGGTATCCGCTCTCCTCCCAGTACAGCCGTGGTCCGGCACCCCCTGCCGATCCACGGTATCCGCTCTCCTCCCAGTACAGCCATGGTCCGGCACCCCCTGCCGATCCACGGTATCCGCCTCTCCTCCCAATACAGACGTGGTCCGGCACCCCCTGCCGATCCATGGTATCAGCTCTCCTCCCAGTAACAGCCGTGGTCCGGCACCCCCTGCCAATCCATGGTATCCGCTCTTCTCCCAGTACAGCCATGGTCCGGCACCCCCTGCCGATCCATGGTATCCGCTCTCCTCCAGTACAGCCGTGGTCCGGCACCCCCTGCCGATCCATGGTATCCGCTCTCCTCCCAGTACAGCCGTGGTCCGGCACCCCCTGCCGATCCATGGTATCCGCTCTCCTCCCAGTACAGCCGTGGTCCGGCACCCCCTGCTGATCCATGGTATCCGCTCTCCTCCCAGTACAGCCATGCTCCGGCACCCCCTGCCGATCCATGGTATCCGCTCTCCTCCCAGTACAGCCGTGGTCCGGCACCCCTGCCGATCCATGGTATCCGCTCCTCCTCCGCAGTACAGCCGTGGTCCAGCACCCCCTGCCGATCGGCTGTTGGAAGAGGCCTGGCGGCCTCCTCACCGCTTACTAAGCCACAGCGCCGTTCATTGTATAGAGGCTGTGCTTGGTATTGCAGCTCAGTCCCATTCACTTGAACGGGAATGACATCACATGACCTAGGAAAAGGCTGCTGCACTAACCGAAGCACCACTGCCTCTTGAAAAAACCAATCGGCGGGATTACCGGAAGGCGGACACCCGCCGATCACATACTGATGCCCTCAGTTTTGAACATTCAGACCACCCTTTTAAGCTGCATTCACATAAAACCTGGAAACCTCTTTTAAGACGACCTTTAGCAGGAGATAAGTATTTGCGGCCCGGTTACCGCGTGGCGCCGCTTCTCCTATTACTGTTCTGGCAGTTTACATGGCGAGCAGATGTTAACAGGTGATTTAGAGAAATGAAGTGAGAGGTGTCGGTTCTCAGGCCCCGGGACACAGTTACCATAATTCACCGCTGTAAATTACAGGATTGATTTAGAAAGGAGAGTGAAATAATCCCTCATCCTGTCAGGAGGGTAATACCTTAGATCCAAATTTAATTGCGTCTTCAGAAAAAAATCACCGGAGAAGGTCTGCGTGGTGCGAGGGGGGGGGTATTTTTGGCCTAGTTACAATTCATTTCATGGCTGTTCTGATTGAGTTCAATGGAAAACACGCACATGATACAACCGCCCCAAGCAAGATGTCAAAGGGGTAGGAGTGGGGGCTGGATGGAAGTGGGTACCAGTTTATAGACCCTCCACTCTTTCTCTGACATTGAAGCAGGAAATTCACCCAAAAGTGAATATTTTGCATGCCAAGGTAATTTGGAAGACCCATAGAGAGAACAAGACCCTTTGGCACCATTGAGATATTTCCATGACTAGAAGTGCAAGTTCAAAGCCATAGAGTAAGATCTTACGGGGCCGTAGAGAGTCTAGGTTGACCCCATCCCCTTTGATTTTGGGTTACGAGAACCTGGACTACCCTCTCCAGAGGAAGCTGGTGAGGGGAGTCTTCAGCTTAAAGTGGCTATCTCATCAGATGTTGAGAACATGGCCACCACAGTGGTCGTCAAAGGTCCTGCTCCCGGCAAATAGTTGACTTTGAAGGTAGACTAAGCATATCCCTCAGATTGGAAACGTTCTGTTACATTGGCAGCATCGGACTGGCCCATCACAGTACCAGAGGATCTTCTGGTGGGCCCAGTCTCCGATACCATAGTAGGCTCCAAAGGTCAAGGTGAAAAATATATTTGGAGCAGACTGTTGCTGGAGTGTTACGACTGCCCCAGGGACCTTTCTGGGAAGTTCTCTATGGAGACCCATTTGATCTTTCCATGGTCACCATTGACCTCAGTGATCAAAAGGTTAAATAGCCAGGATCGGAGGTGATCATGGGTATATCTAGAGCTAGGTTCTAGTGTGAACGATGACCTCTTAAAGGGGTTGTCTCACCTCAGACTTTCATGGAATATATCGCTAAGCTATGCCATCAAAGCCAGACAGTTGCAGGTCCCACCTCTGAGACTCACACTTCTCTCCAGAACGGGCCTCTCGAAGTGAAGACCCTACAAGCACGGTCACCCCCCCCATTCACCGCTATTGGACTATTTGCAGCACTCCTATAGAGGTGAATGGAGAGTGTTAAAGGGGTTGTCTTATATCAGACTTTGATGGTATATTCTAGTGATGGGTGTTGGACCCTGACCTATCTCCAGAACGGGCCCCCTGCACATTGTGCTTTCCACTATGGGACTTCTGTGAGCAGCGCTATTTTCAGAACTCCCACAGAAATGAATGGAGAACACCCACGCAGGTGCGGTGGTCTCTCCTTCACTTCGGGGGGCCCGTTCTGGAGATGGGTGCTCGTCCCGCACCTTTCTGACTGTAATGGCATATCCTAGTGATGGTCTGTGAGACAACCCTTTAACCCTTTGTCTCCCCCTATTACTGAGGGAATTAGGGCGGGTCCCAGCACAGACCCCTCGCCCGGGAATGATTACACCCGTGCCCTCTGTAAAGTCTGGATGATTTTTAATCCTTCCATCTAAACGAAGCTTTTATCTGTGGAGTGGTATTCACACCGCGCTGTCCACCGCCGTCCTCCTCCTTCCAGATAATAGCAAAGCATTGATCTCTTCCTAATCTGATGTGACCTTACGTGTGTATCGATCACAGGTTTATGCTCCGCAGACAGGGGCCAAGAAGTCAGTTTTTGTTGAATAAGACATATTTTGGCCGCTTGGTGTCTGCTGCTTTATTATATTAACCGCTTCACCATTCATCATTTTCAGTACGGCTTCCAAAAAATGTCTCGTTTTTATAGATTTTTAATTGATATCTGGGCAGATACGTGTATTTAGACATTAATGGCGTCTTTTGAAGAGGAGCCGTCGCCGCTCCTGACACGTCTGTTTTGTATTCCCAAGAAATAACAATTCTGCAGCATCTTCTATGAGGTTTCATTGTTGTGCTGTCCCTTTGTTATTCCTCCTGGAAGTTGACAACTGTATGCATTCCCTAGTCCAGGGGTAGGCAACTTACTGCACTCCAGCTGTTGTGAAACTACAACTCCCAGCAGGCATACTTGCTCTTCTCAGAACTTTCACAGAAAGCAATGGAGCATGCTGGGAATTGTAGTTTCACAACAGCTCGAATGCCGAAGGTTGGTGACTCCTGCCCTAGTTCATAGGCATGATACTGTTCAGTTAAAGGGGTTATCCAACCCCTAAAATGCCCCCAAAAATTCCTGGGCCCCTCGCACATGCCTTGCTTCCCGGCACCCGCGTCACTCCTGGTGCCAACATGGGTGCTGCATCTCCCCATCGCGTGGATCAAAACATCTGGTGACGGGAAAGAGCCTCCCTAGTGTCACCCGCGATGCTAGGGAGGCTAGTTCCCGTCGCAAGCCTGCTATTGGCTGCCCACCACCGCCGGATGTTTTGACCCGCGCAACGGGGAGATGCAGGCATTTTGGAGGGCATTATAGGTGTGGGATAACCCCTTTAAGGATGACAGTGTCAGATTGTGTAGGTGCAAGGGAAAATTTCAATCATGCATTTCCAGGAGTATTAACAGAGGAATGATATAAGTTTAAAGAGGACCTTTCACCTCTCCTGACATGCCTGTTTTAATAGCTCCATGCATTCCCCATGTACTAAATTCTGGAGAATTCCGGGGAATTCTGGAGCCTCTATTCTCATGTCTCTATGTTGTGTCATTCCTTTATTATTTGCACTAGAAGTTATGAATGAATTGCTATTTGCCTTCAGTAAAGGAACAGAGGGGAGGTGACCAGTTGGGGGTGTGTCCCTGCACAGACTGACTCTATCCAATCAGCGCTGCCATGTTCAGGCTGTGCAGGGACACCCCCCAACTGGCCACCTCCCCTCTGTTCCTTTACTGAAGGCAAATAGCAATTCATTCATAACTTCTAGTAGAAATAATAAAGGAATGGCACAACATAGAGACATAAGAATAGATGCTCCAGAATTGTTATTACATGGGGAATGCATGGAGCTATTAAAACAGGCATGTCAGGAGAGGGGAGAGGTCCTCTTTAACAAAACCCCATTTGTAACCCACATAGAAACTTGTCAGTAGATTCAATGTAAACTGACAAAATCTGCTTTGGGCTGTACCCATGGCAATGTAATGGGAACATTTCATGCCCAATGTACAAAACATGTTACATTTGTGTAATGTGTGTTCACACTGAGGAGATGCATGGTGGGAAAAATTTGACATGTTCTGCTTTTGTGTGAGGCGGCCATCTTGGCTGATCTGCATTCAGAGATGCGTTTTACAACAGCCGCCTGTAGTCTGAAGGGAACTCCTTTACTTCAGTAGGAGAGTGTTGTGGGCATGCTCTGTGGTCTGCACAGAGGTGATTGTGCAGAGAGGGGGAGTAGATAAGCCATTACATCCCCTGTGGTGAATGGTGGATCCCGTATTATCCATAACTAGGTGTCATGCCTACCTGTCATTGTGAGCCTGCATGTGATGATAATGAAATGACTGCTGGAAAGGGTTCTCGACAGAGCAGGAAGTGTCCACCTGTTATTAGGCTCTGTGGTCAGTGTGAAAAGTGCAAAATTTCAGGATTTTTTTTCTTACATGAAAATGGTGACATTGACATTATTTATTTTTAAAAAAAAAATCATCGAAAATTAATGTTTAACCTGGAAATGTGATTTGACCCATAGGTCATTCCCCGATGACACATTCCTTGGGGTCTTCTCTCTTCTCCGTTCTGACTTCTCCGGCTTTTCCTTATTTCTGTAGGTGTTCCGGCCAACATTGCAGATCTGAAGAACTTGGAGGTGCTGAATTTTTTCAACAATCAGATCGAGGAGCTCCCGACGCAGATCAGCAGCCTGCAGAAGCTCAAGCATCTTAACCTGGGGTAGGATCTGCGGCCTCGCTGCGTATCCTGTTCATGTAAGGGCTCATTCAGACGACCGTGGTGTTTTGCGGACCGCACGTGGATGGCACTGTGGTAGAAATGCCTATTCTTGTCCACAATTGCTGACAAGAACAGGACATGCTCTATCTTTTTTGCGCGGCCATGGAACGGAACTACTACCATGTGCTGTCCGCATCTTTTGCCGCCCCATTGAAATTAATGGGTCCGCACCCGTTCCTCAAAATTGGTCTCATTCATACGGTCATCTGAATGAGCCCCAATGCTGATGTTCTCACCTTGCAGTCATGACACACTTTTTGCTGCAGTTTTTGAGAATTTACAACCCAAATGCAGCACTTTTTGCTGAACCTTTGAGAAAATCGAAGCCAAAACAGTGACATGATCGCAGTGAGTGAATAGGTCAACCCCTTAGGCCCTTTCTCACTAGGGAGCTTTCCGTCCGGATGCAATGCGAGTAGTGAACACATAGTTATTGCTTCTTGTATCCCGCACAGATGTTCTACTGAATAACACCTCTCGTTCCTCGCCCTTTTGTTTTCCAGCATGAACAGGTTAAACTCCTTACCTCGAGGATTTGGGTCCTTGCCGGCTCTGGAAGTCCTGGATTTGACTTACAACAACCTGAGTGAGGGCTCCTTACCGGGGAACTTCTTCTATCTGAGTAAGAGCATTTTATCAATTATTTAAAGAAGAACTCCCGCAAAAATTTTTATTCTTTGACCTGTTAGAAAGGTGCATTATAAAATCTGTAGTGAATGTCATTTTCTTATCAGAGGCTGAAATTGAGAGTTTCCACTCTCTTCTTATTGTAGCTGGGTCATGTGACCAACTCCCTGACCTCCAGCTGACCCAGGACAGGAAGCCAGTCACTTCTCTATTCATTCCTATGAGACTGAAAGTGAGGCTCCCATAGGAATACATAGAGAATTAGACTTCCTGTCCACACATAAGGTGCTGTGTGAGTTGGTGGGTCTAATTCCTAGTCACATGACACAGGTAAGAAACTTCAGGATGATATAACTCAAAAATTCAGACACTGGTAAGAAAATGACATTACCTACAGATTACATCATGTTCATTTCTAGCAGGACATGGAATAAAAATTTTTGCGGGAGTTCTTCTTTAAGAAGCCTTGATACGCTAAGTCGCCTGACCTGAGACCGATCAGTATTGGGGACCTCTAACCTATGGCAGATGTTGAGGAGAGAAGGATTGGGTTGTTAGATTTCAGCATGCCTGATCCTTTTGTTCTTGGCCGGAGATGTCTTCCCTTTCAGAACACATGCATGCCCTGCCAAAATGAATATGTATTGGAATGGGGGGGGGGGGATTGGCTATTTTAAAGGGATCCTCTCATCTGTGGTCACCATGTCTCCAGCAGTGTCTTTCCCTGCTCCTTCCGGTGGAAAACCTCGCCAGAAAAGATCTTTTGCGTATGCAAATTGGCTGCTTGAAGTCAAAGGGGCAGAGGTCTTGGCACTCCAAATCAGGCTAGCCACGCCCCATTCCTCCCCCCCCCCCCCCCCTTGATTGACGACTCGGTGCTTTTTTTTTTTCTACAGACGTAATGCGCCTGAGATCCTGCCATGCGCCATTCTTTTCCTTCTCAGCGTCTTCCACGGTAGAGCAATGTTCAGTGTACTTGTCTTCAGAGGCTGACTCCTGGGAGTCGCCGCCTGCTTAGTGAGCCTCTGAAGATCAGCTCACTGCGCAGATGCTAAAAATGATACAAAATGGCGCATGGGCAGGGTCTCAGACGCATCACGTCTGAAGAAAAAGAGCACAGAGCCGTCAATCAGGGGGGAAGAAGCAGGACGGGGGCACGGCGAGCGTGACTCGGAGCATCAGGATGGCTGCCCTCATAACTTCAAGCTGCCAATTTGCATATGCCGTCCGGGATGAATAAGGGCTCATGCACACAAATTTTGTTTCTATGTCCATTCCGTTTTTTTTTGCGGACCGTATACTGAACCATTCATTTCAATGGGTCCGCAAAAAAACGGAAGTTACTCTGTGTGCAATCCGTTTCTGTCCGTTTCGCAAAAGGATAGAACATGTCCTATTATTGTCTGTATTACGGACAAGGATAATACTGTTCTATTAGGGGCCTGCTGTTCTGTTCCACAAAATACGGAATGCACACGGACATCATCCATGTTTTTTGCAGCCCACAGAATACATACGGTCCTGTGCATGAGCCCTAAGGTTGATTTTTGGTAAAATTATCCATCGAAAGGAACAGGCAAAGACCTCTTTGGAGACCTGATGACTGTAG
Organism: Rhinella marina; assembly: GCA_900303285.1. Lineage (NCBI taxonomy): Eukaryota > Metazoa > Chordata > Amphibia > Anura > Bufonidae > Rhinella > Rhinella marina. Next base: position 61,278 of record ONZH01011971.1, read on the forward strand.
CTGTGAGATACTGCGGGCGGTTAGGGAGGCAGTATGGTGATGTCAGGTTTCCTTTAAGACGTTACTTTATTGATTGCCCCAGCGAATAGGATTTTGTTTGTATTGCTTCCTCTGCATTCTTTAAAGGGGTTCTGAGGGCTACAGATATTGATCCTTAATATCCGCAGCACCGGAAGCTGAGAGTGTACGGAGCAGAAGCTCTGTTCACCGTGTAGTTTCCTGCGCCAGCGTACTAAAGCTGAGCTCCTATTCACATGCTGCAGTACCCCGACACGGCCACTACACAGTGTATGGCGCTGTCTGCCTCCAGCTCCGTACACGTTGAGGTGTGGGATGTCGGACCCTCATTGATCTGATATTGGTAACCACAGAATATGTCATCAGTATCTGTAGCCTAGATATCCCCTTTAAAGGAGTTCTCCGGCTAATCAAAAATAGTTGGCGGTGGGGTCAGAAGCGCTTTAAAAACAAACCTCCACCGATCCCCAGTCACTTCTGTTCCACTATTGTTGGGGTCCCCGCTGCTCCCTTAATTTCGGCTCCTGTCAGCATGCAGAAAATGCCCTGAAATTCTTGTGACTGGCCCAGCAATGAAGAGCTTATGTACATAAAGCGGTATTCCCAACTGCTCCTGAACACCCTGCTGACTGTTTCCCTAACCCCTATAGAAGTGAATGAATGGCGACCGCTTCTCCTTTCAGTCTCCGGCGGATGCAGTATGTACAGTATGAACTTGGTGGAAATATCCCGTTAATTACTATAAAGTCAACACATCTGCCACTGTCTTAAATACCTTATGCTCCCAGATGCTTTCTTTTCTTCATCACCTCTGCTTACTGTCAGTGAATGGAAACTTGCTGTGTATCCAGCGCCTAAAAATGGCACAGACACTAATATTCATCCCATCTCCATGTCTGCTCTCTAGACTTTCATGTGTAGACTGTTCAGCAAAATCTTAGGTGCAGGCTTTCGGGCTTCCTTTTCACTACTGACAGCAAGCAGAGGTCTTGAAGCACAAGTATACTAGAAGCTAGTATAATCCTTGTACCATTAAAGGGGTTTTCCGGGATTTTACTACTGATGACCTGTCCTCAGGATAGGTCATCAGTATCTGATCGGTGGGGTCTGACACCCGAGTCCCCCACCGATCAGCTGTTTGAGAAGGCACCATCGCTTCCGTGAGCGCCGCGGTCTTCCTAGGCCAGTGATGTCAAATTCATCGGTCACGTGGCCTAGGAGCGGCTCAGCCCCTTTCATGTGAATACCAAGGACAACCGCTATACAATGTACAGCGTTGTGCTTGGTGTGCGGGGAGAAGGTAGCGGCGCTTCTCAAACAGCTGATCGGCGGGGATCCCGGGTGTCGGACCCCCACCGATCAGATACTGATGACCTATCCTGAGGACTGGTCATCAGTAGTTAAATCCTGGAAAACCCCTTTAAACAAATAAAGGAGTTTACGAGATGAGAAAAAATGGATAGATTTTTCCACTGACGGCGCCACCTTTGCACCTAGGCTATGTCCGGTATTGCAACCTATGGACAAGAGTGGGCGCTGTTTCGGGGGAAAAAAAAAAACATAATCCCTTTAATAAAAATTGATGCAGGTTATCAAGGTACCGAGTATTTCAGTGGAGTAGGCCCAAGTGGACATCGCTGTGTGTCGCCCCTTTCCCCTGTTGTGTCTTTTATAGCCTCCTTTCTCCTTTTTAAAGGGCCCCTTCTGGTGTAATATGCACACAGCGATGTGAGCGCCGCACAGAGGCCTCCACATTGTACTACAGCGCAGATGAATGTGTCGGGCCCCGGGCTGTGGACGCCTTCCTGTGCAGACGAGCCTAAGCCTCTGAATCTGCCTTTGACCCGCTTGTTATTACTGTGAGCCGGGGGTATGTCAGAGGCTTCTCAGCCAGTGGGGGTTATTAATCAGAGCTGACTCGTGATATTGATCCGGCCCGCCGCTCGCCACTCTGTTTATATATTGCTCTTTAATTTGCAGCCACCCTGCGCGCTCTCTATCTAAGTGACAACGATTTTGAAGTCCTGCCGGCCGATATTGGGAAGCTCACAAAGTTGCAGATAGTAAGTAATTTATCTAAATTCCCGGAAAATCAATTCGCTCTCGCAGCCCGGCAGTAAACTCCAGTCAATTTGAGAAGCGGCATAGTTTTTTATTTTCAGGAATAAAACTACCGCCATCGGTTCCATTGTCCGATCCGTCAGGGCGGCCTATATCTCGTTACGCTTGGTCCTTCCTTTTTTTGATCATTTAAAGGGGTTTTCCATTATTTTACTACTGATGACCAGTCCTCAGGATAGGTCATCAGTATCTGATCGGTGGGGGTCTGACACCTGGGACCTCCGCAGATCAGCTGAGAAGATACTGGCACTCCTGTTAGCACTGCTACCTTCTCCCCGCTCACCATGCACAGTGTCGTACATTGTATAGCGGCTGTGCTTGGTATCGCACTCAGCACCATTCACTTGAATGGGGCTGAGCCGCTTCTAGGCCACGTGACCGATGAACGTGACCAGGGACGGACTGGGAACTTAAAGTGGCCCTGGAGAAAAATACTAAAAGTGGCCCCATTTTGTAGTTGGGTCCAAATTGCTGGAAGTTAGGTCCAGCTATACCATATTGTGGCACATTATACCCCCCAACAGAGCCAAATACCACAGTCCATCACAAAATACAACCCCAAAAACTTCCACTTGCTGGCAATTAGGAGGGCCCAGATGGCCCCCTGGACATTGGCCCACCGGGAAATTTCCCTGTAAGGTCTATGGCCAATCCGCCCCTGAACGTGACGTCACTGCCCTAGGAAAAGCTGAGGGAAGGCCTCGGCGCTCACGGGAGCGTCGGTACCTTCTCAAACAGCTGATCAGCGGGGGTCCCAGGTGTCGGACCCCCACCGATCAGATACTGATGACCTATCCTGAGGACTGGTCATCAGTAGTAAAATCCCAGAAAACCCCTTTAAAGGATTTGTCTCATCTGAGACATAGGTGGCATATCCTAATAGATAGGTGCGGGCCACACCTCTGCACACATTTCTAGAACAGAGCCCCCAAAGTTTGGAAGAGTGCACCGTGCATGCAAGGTCGTTCTCCATTGACTTCTATGGGAGCACCGAAAATAGCTAAGCGGCGTGCTCACCTATTTTCAGAAAACATGTAGAAATGAATGGAGAGTGCACCGCGCAAGCACAGCCATTGCTCTGTTCACTTCTATGGCACTACTAAACTAGATGAGCCAACAGTTGGCTGTTTTTGGCACTCCCATAGAAAACAATGGAGGGCAGCCGCTCTCGTTCTTGTTGGGAGCTTCATTCTAGAGATAGGTGCAGGTCCCAGAGGGGACGTAAACCTTTACTGAAATCACAGAAGGTGCAGCAGCGCCTCTCAGATCTGCACTTTCACCTCGCATCGGCTCTGCTCTGCTTTTCTAGCATGTGGAGTACGGATCCTGTATACCAGGGATCAGCAACCTCCGACTACAACTCCCAGAATGCTCCACGTTTGCATGCTGGGAGTTGTAGTTTCACAGCAGCTGGAGTGCTGAAGGTTGCTGATCCCTGCTCTATACTTTCTATGGATCCATACTCCACATGCCGTAAAAGCAGAGCAGAAGTGAAAATGCAAGGCAACGGTGCAGATCCTTTAAGAAGGTATGAGTATTTTTTCACAGATTTTATACTGATCATTTATGTGACTTTTTTTTTTCTTCTTCCCATGAAGATCAGCCTCCGAGATAACGACTTGATTTCTTTACCGAAAGAGATTGGTGAACTGTCTCAGCTGAAGGAGCTGCACATACAAGGAAACAGACTGACCGTGTTGCCCCCTGAGCTCGGTAGGTGCCATGACCACTAAGTGTTAGATACGTCTCGTCTTTTTGCAGGTACAGATATGATTAGTAAAGGGTCCATCTGCTTGTGGTCATAGAAGGGCAGCCAGAGCAGAGGGCCACGGCGAAAGAGCAGCTCTGTGGAGCACCGTGAGCCTCAGTTATAATAATGAAATGCCGGTGTGAGGGTGTATTCACGGGGGTCAGTTCTGCGGTCTTTGTTTTCCACAGTTGTATAACGGGGAGGGGTAGGGCAATGCACCCTGGGAAAAGTATGCAAATTGGCTGTCCTCCAGAAGGAAGACCACTTCCTCTCTAGTGTCGCTGTCAGGTGACTGCCTTGTAAATCCTGTAAGTCGGTGTCGGACCCATTAAAGGGGTTATCCGGAAAATAATGTTGATGACCTATCAGGGTAGGTCGTCAATATCACATCGGTTGGGGTCTGAGTCCCGTTACCCCTGCCGATCAGCTGTTTAAGAAGGCACCGGCGCTCGCAGTGGTATCACAGCCTTCTCGCAGGCCAGTGACGTCACGACTATGTCACGTGTCCTGGTCGGAGCTCTGCCCCATTCACTTCAATAGGTCTGAACTGTGCACACGCCACGTGAATAGTTAGGACATCGCTGGCCTGCGGGAAGGCTGCGGCGCTACTGCGAGTGTTGGTGTTTTCTCAAACAGCTGATGAATGAGGTCCCGGGTGTCGGACCCCCACTGATCAGATACTGAGGACCTATCCAAAGGATAGATCATCAGTAGGAAAAAGGCGGAGAACCCCTTTAATGGAGCTGAGCTGCAATGCTGTTTGTGGAATAAAGCAGCCATGTTTTTCTAAACCTTGAAACCCCTTTTAAAGGGTCAGTTGTTGACTAAGACTCGTTTCACACTGCCAGCACAGCCTCCCGGCAGGCTGTTCCAGCATAGAGTTCACCAGTATTTGCTATCTCGGCATATTTGCTGGCTTTCGGCCAGATCTCCGCTGGACCCCATTATAGTTAAAGGGGTGATCCGACCCCTATAATAACCCCCCCCCCCCCAGTACAGTATACTTGCATGCTTCCCGGCACCTGTGTCTCTCAGGATCCTTGCACAGCCAACGTGCAAGGAACCGGGTGACACTAGGGAGGCCTGTCCCCATCGTGGCCTGCTATTGGCTGCATACACCTCTCCCCCCCCCCCCTTTCCCAGTCGGGTATCAGTAGGGAGATGCAGCGGCAGCCATGCAGGGATCCGGAGCGAAGCGGGTGCCAGGGAGCAGATAAGTATAATGTATATGAGGGGCGGGGTCATTATAGGGTTTGGATAACCCCTTTAATGATGCCGGACGGTGTTCCACCAGGCTGTTCCTGAACACAAAAGCCTGCTGGATCTGTAAATGCTAGTGTAAAAGAAGAAGGTAATTACCTGTAGGCCGCACAGTGATGGTTCCTCTTGTGGATTTGCAAAGCATTGATATATGGGTGTTCAAGAAACTCGTATGTTCTCTATGAGGCACATCACAGCCAATGAAGTAAAATCCCACAGATACTATATGACGGTTGTGACGACTAGAGGGTGTCATCCGGCTCCATAACCTTTGCAGGAATTAATACCAGTTTGACTGATGTCATATGGAAGGAGAATTGGCGTCTGGTGTGAACAGTATCGTAATTGGGCAGAATACTGATGAGAACTGAGCGGCTGTATTGACCATTGGTGGTAATTAGCTCAGACGGTGTTAATGAATTCAGCATCTGTCATGATTAATGGGGATATTGTGTATATAGAGATGGGGCATGTCACAGCAGAAGTGCTGGAGCCGGCGTCTGAGAGGCAATATTATCATTATAATGTGATAGCGGATAAAGCCCTTGTCAGATCGGAACGTAAGATCTTCGACGTCTTGATGGATCATTGGTTGGATTTTAATATCAATATCAGATTGGCGGAGGTCCGACACCCGTAAACCCTACCGATCAGCTGGTTGAAAAGATGGCCGCTCTCTGCGCGAGTGCAGCCTTCCCTCCATTGTTTACTGGCGTCGACGGCAAGCAGGTAAACAATGAAGGGAAGGACGGAGCGCAGCCTTCCCTCCATTGTTTACCGGCTCGCTGTCGACGGTGAGGACGGGGACGGCTCGTTCCTATTCAAGTGTATTCTATAGAGCCGTCCCATAGAAGTGAATGGGACGGCTTCTTGTAGTTACACCTTCTCACCGCTGCGATGTCGACGGCAAGCAGGTAAACAACGAAGGGAAGGGCGGAGCGCGGCCTTCTCTTCAACCAGCTGATGGGCGGGACTGTCTGGTGTCGGACCCCCGCCGATCTGATATTGATGACCTATCTTGAGGATAGGTCATCAATATTAAAATCCCGGAAACCCCTTCAAGTACATGGGAAAAACCTTTCTTGTTGTAATTATTAATCAGGGAGTATTACATGGGGTATCTTAATTACTAGCTATAAAGTGCTAAGTGTAACAGAGCTAAGAAAGTGCAGTTTGTGTGTCTGTCACCCAGCAACCTTACCCCCCCCCATAGAAGTCAAAGTTAAAAGAAAAGAAAGAAAAAGAAAAGAAAAAAAGCAAAAATTTTTTTCTCCAGAATGAAACAACAGATTGCTAAGTGAAGGGTTTCATTACATTCAGCTCAGCTAGTCCTACAAGACATGGTGCCTGTTATACTAGTGGATTTCCAGGTTACACACACTCTTTAAATGGTCATTAACGTTTCCCACGACATAAATCAATAGTACAAGCAACCACAAGAAAGCTTGTAATATCAGTGAGAAATTTCTAGTGCTCCTGTTATCAGCTGTTTACTAGCCCATACACACACACACCTGATAATTTGCTTTTCAGGATCATCTCTGCAGGAGGATCAGATTACACATTTCTATGAAGAAGGGAGGGAGGAGGAGTGAGCAGGAGCTGAGGACACACACACACACACACACTCACACAGGCAGCAGACTGCACAGGAAAATTATAGCTGAGCACAAGTGCTTCATTCACAAAAATACAGGTCAGTAGCTTTCTGTAATGTCCTCCATGGGGCTGCTTCTGAGAAAGTAAGAGAAGGTTAGGAAGGAGATTCTCCTCTACTTTCTATGTGCAGTGGATGGCAGCTAGTCTCTCTGCGGGAACTGCAACCCAGATATTCAGCAAGTACAGGGAAAAACTGCGACAAAATGCCAGATACAAGTGATGCAATGGCTAGGAATAGTCTTATTCCTCATGTACACACACTGTACAGTTGATTGATGCAGTGGTTCAGTGCAGCTTTCAGCCTATGTAATATAATCGCCAGTAAAGTGATGCATGCCGAATCCCCATTCTTTGCAGATAAACCCGTCCTAGACATGCTGTGTGTGTAAATCATGTGAGAATCGCTAAAGCTGCCTCATTTTGCATTCTTACTGTGAAACAATTAGAACGCTGACGTCAAGTCAAGACGGAGACTGTGAAATCAAAGGAAACGGCAGGTGCAATTAGCTTGATCGGTGCACTCATTTAGCATCGTCGGCAGTTGTCATTGATTCTGTATAGAAGACATAGCATCAGAACCCCGCTATCTCTGCCGCGCGTCTGACGGCATAGCGCCGCCACCCCAGCGCATCCATAATCCGTCTTGTCTGCAGTAAATTCACTTGGAAAAACGAATACCAGTGTTATAGGCTCTGACACGCTCTCGATCCACAGAGTCACATCCAGATTTCATTATTTTTTATTTTGCTTATTGTCCGTCTCCGAATCGGCACTTTTCTGGGACAATGAATTTCCCAAGGAAGTGATGTGCACGTTGATGCATCTCTCAATGGCGCTTCTGGGACAATTGAATGCAGGGTAAAAAATGACAGTCGGGTTAAAAATGACTATTTAGTACAAGTTGTTTATTTCTTCAAATAATTCCGAGGTGAATGACACATGAGAGCGCAGATTTCCACTTAATGAGGTTTCGCTCGCTTTTCTTGCCTTTGGAATTGTAAAAACCTGAAAAGTTTCCTCCTGCGGCACTCCGAAGAAGAAATGTATCAGCCGTGCTGGACGGAGGGAATTCCTGAGAGGGCGATGGGACCGAATGGATAGCGCGCCGATGACCTCTGCCTGCCGCGAAGATAACCAAGATGGAATGTATCCCCCCCCCTCCCCCCATAACTTATCGCAGCTTTGTCCCCTATTATTCTTCTGAAATGTATTAAAATACTATTTAGAACTGTTGGACACTCGGGGCTTGTAGATATTTTCCTGTGAAATTACAAAGTTAATGTTTTTGTTTTTTTCCAGGGGATTCTGGGTAACATTTTAGGAGCACCAGCCATTTATTTTCACTACAAGGACTAAACATTGGTACATACATTAGATTGATACCAGTGAATATTGCAGTTTTTTGGGAGGGGTACATCGATGATTTCATGTGCGTGTCAGACTTAGTTGACCTCCAACTCATCGTCTTATTTTTACGACTTGTATAATTGGCCCATTTTCCCTGAGACATACCTGGCAGCCATTTCTTCACCATAAGGATTAAAGGCTATGGACATCTTTGACATAGGAAAATTATTCTTACATATGTTCGTAGTCGCTTTGAATAAAATCAGCCTGCAATCTTCATTTCTTGATTCATTTTCAGTGCCCTGATATTCAGTTTGCAGCCTGGTCCTAGTATCTGAGTTTCTTCTTGTGGATGTGTCTCTCCCCCTAATACATGCTGGATCTGTGTGTCCAGGATGCTGATGTCTTCATTAGCTCTCGTGTATCAGCACAGCTTCTTTCCTGGACTGATTTGTCAGCCCATAAGAATCTTCTCTTGTTTGTGCTGATACGTGGATGATTCTGTTCCCTTTTTGTAGTGTTTGCCATAGGTCCTCTAACTACACTTGTAGAAAATGTATGTGATTTCCCCACGCAAACTGCCAGGTTTCTGTATTCCTTCTTATTTGCAGCCTGTGTGAGCTGCCCTGTTTGGACGCTGCCCCCCTGCCAATAGCAGGCTGCGACGGGACGGAGGCTCCCTAGCATTGGGGGTTACGCTAGGGAGACTCGTCACAGTCTGCCTTTTTTTGGTCACCCTATGAAGGCGCTAAATGTGTAATTATATGTCCTACACCCGGCAGGAGCAGAGACATGTGTTGCTTTGCACAAGGGTAGCTATTCAGCAGTTTGTGGCTATACCTCCTAATAAATTTGGAGTGGTCCATGCATCAGACAATAAAATCAAAAGGCTTTGGACACTTTCAGGGCATTTTTTTATCATTGCATTTTACTCCTTTTGGCTAAAAATAGGTATTTCAATTGGTATTTCTTAAAAATTTTTTAGCAGTTTTTGAGATACAAGTGTTAAAAATCTGTTTATTTGCTGTTTATCACTTTTATTATCACTAGTCTCTAGACTTATCTCTGAACTCCTGACCTCATAAATAACTGAACTCTTATCAAACTGATAACATTGTTGCTTAAGGCTACTTTCACACTGGCGGCAGGCCTGATCCCGGCAGGTGAAGGGGTGCTGCCGGATCAGGCCTGCCGCAGCGACATGTGTGGAGCCGGAACCGCGCTCCGGCCCCACACATGTCACACAGTACATACATACACATAAACATATACACAGACAAACACACATACATACTTACATGCTCCTGGCAGGTCTTCAGAGCGTCGGAGGGACAGGACGGCTCGCACAGGTGACAATTCCCCACAGCGCCCTCTGCTGGGCGCCTGGTGGAATCGTCACCTGTGCGCGCTAGTGTGAAAGTAGCCTAAATTAGTCGTTTTTTGGTCAGGAGATAAGAGATAAGGCTTCGGGACTCATAAGTAAGTCTGCAAACAGACTGATTTTTAACCTCTGTATAGCAAAAACTGCTGACAATTTTTAAGAAAGACTGAGTCTCGAAGCCTTATCTCCTGATCTTATGAGTTTGCTATAATGAGTGTTTATGAGGTCAGGAGATCAGAGACAAGGCTTCCTGACTCAGAAGTGATAGTTTGCAAACATACTGATTTTTAACCCCTGTGTCTCAAAAGCTGCTGAAAATTTTTAAGAAAAACCAATAGAAAAAATGATTTTTAGCCCAAAATGAGTAAAATGCAATCATAAAAAAATTACCCGAAAGGTGTCCATAGCCTTTAAGCAAGCTATGACACCACTATCTCATTGAGAATGATTAGATTGTAGGCTGCTTAGTCAGATTATGTGATATTATGTGGTACTGTCGCTATAACTGAGTAGTCTGAGCGTTCCATGATTCATTAAAGTGCGCGTCACGTCTGCAATAACTGTGTTTATTGATGAAACCCAAGTACTTTCTTCTGACGTTATAACGATGGTAAAATGATGGATTGTAACCTCTAGCAAAACATATCCCTTTTCTATCACTCCAGAATAGACAATGCATCGCTTTTGTCAAATGGTTGTCAAATAATTGTGCTTTGAAGGTCTAAAAAGCAGTTAGGTTCAGGTACCCCTCCCCCATGTCTAAGTCTGTGGTCAGCCAGATCTGGAGCCCTTATGCACATGACCATAGAGCATGTATGGTGTCACATTGAGGCTATGGACTTGGGGCTTGGGATCAGTCGTCAATATTTGATCTGTAGGTGTCCGACCCCCGATACCCCCAACAATCAGCTGTTTGTTGCAACCACTGGAGCGTGGAGCTATGGCAGAGAATGGAGGAGCCTTAGGCACCCTGTGTGCTGATGTGTGGGGCCTAGATACAGGACAGGTTCACTATAAATCCATAAAAAAAAACAAAAAACTTCAACATATCAAGTTATAAAATCGGAGGTTCAAGGTCATACAGTACGGATCTGTAATATGGCAGTGTGCATGGACCCCTCACCATGTGGTCCATTCAGATATTCCCATTGCAGACCTTTATCTTCAAAATATCCATGGGATATGGTTGAGGTCCCCTAAAAAGGCAGGTTGGGGGTTAAGGGACCTCCTTTCTTGACATACAGTAGGTTTAGGTTCTAGGTCGAATTGCTGCTATACTCTGCATGCAGTTATGTCTCAGGCAGATCTGTAAATGACCAGTTGTGGTCTCATTGGACACTGGGACTTGCCACTAGAGGGCGTAAAAATGCTCCCCCTACTGTATAAAAGGTTCTAATAGGCTACTTTTGGGTAGTGTACCCCTTGGTGACAGATGGTTGACTGCTAGACATTCCTCTACAGTGCACTTGAAGACATTTGGCCCAGTTGACAGATTTTGAGAGAGGGCGCATCATTGGACTGAGAGAAGCCGGATGGTCATTTTGATGAATTCTGATCTAGCTATTAGGAGGTGTTGGGAGCATTGGTTACGTTAGGGCACACCACAACACATGGTGAACAGGCAGACCACCAGTAGAGAGGATCGCTTGATCCGCCAGCCAGCAAGCAAGAGCAGCTCCCACAGTTTAGTTGTCCACCATCCAGACACAGGCGGCACCTTCATCACACGTCGTCTTCCAGCTCCATACACTGTATAGTTTCCAGTGCCGACAGCGGTCTGGTCGGTGGGGGTGCCCGGTGGCTGACCCTTACTGATCTGATAACCTATCCTGAAGGTAGATCATCAATATATGTAGTCGGGACAACCTGTTTTAATACTTCATTCACCTGCATTGGAATGACTGTAAGTTCCATCAGGATTTAGGTGCGGAATCCATGTCTACATCTTGGGATGATTGGGCTTGGTTTACATCACCTCAGGATGTACAGTTTGGGTTATGGCCATGGGTCGGGCCTCCCATGGCCCTCTGAGACATAGTCGGTGGACCAAATGATTTTAGAAAGAGGCAACCATGCATTTCTAATCCGGCAGAGCCACCTTGATTCTCTCATATATGATCCAGCCTACGGCCGTTCTGTCCTCCTCTCTCACCTTCGCTCCCTTCTCCACCATTGCTCATGAGTCAGAAGAGAGTCCATCACATGCAGCGGCGGCTCCGTTACCACATGACGGCCTCTTTAGCTGTGATTGATGGCAGATTACAGAAGTTAAATGATGGCTCCATTCCACATCTCTTTGATTTTCTCCACTTGGTCTTTAGCTTTTTAATCTATCTCTCCTTATTGTTTTATAGAAATAATGTATTACCCCCGCCCTGCCGGGCGCTCGCTAATGATTCACACGACCTTTCCTGTGATCTTGAGTATTTCACGGACCTGATTTTTTATTGATCTTGTGTTTGTGCTCCTGTTTATTCCTCAGAATTTAGTGTTGTATGTGAATCCAGCCTCTAATAATCCAGAATGCCCGATAATCCAGCAGTTCTTTCTAGTGAATAAATAAGGTGGTACGCTTTTCCAGGCATGAACCTCCCTTCACAACCCTTTTGGTGGCCTTTATTTGTCCTTGGACAATGTGTGGGCACTGGGGATGCTACTCATGTACAGTAAGAGTTCATGTAGGGCAGCTTTCCAGGAGAAGACTGCTCAAGAAATTTTCCAGCTCTTCTGGGAGTTGGGGAGGTCTCCTCTTTGTCCAAAGACGTTGGCAAGTATGGATTCTAGGAGCATGCTCAGTCGCAGTTCTGTGTATGGCTGTTCTAGAAGGGTTGCCATACCGATCAGCCAACCACCGGTGGTCAACTTATCTGTGATCCTGAATGCCAAGCCCCTCAGGTTCCTGGCCAGGCATCCAATCCCATATCTAGGTGGGGGATTTAAGTCCAGCACTCGCTGCCTTCTTTGCCTGTGATTTTGTCCTGGTTCCTGTCCATTATGTGTTCTCAGAACATTGCTGCCTTTCTGTTGGACTTTCCTTTGTATTGACCTTTGCATTTTCCCAGGGTCCGGCCACCACCAAGCGCTGCTCCGTGCTGCTCGCATACAAACGAATGGGAGCGCACCGCGCATGCACGGCCCCCGCTCCCATTCATTTTTTATAGGGCCGACGGAAATAGCCGAGCTGGTTACCTCCCCTCTGTACCCTTACTGCAGACTGCTAGCAATTCATTCATAACTTCTAGTAGAAATAATAAAGGAATGGCACAACATAGAGCCATAAGAATAGATGTTCCAGAATTGTTATTTCTTGGGGAATGCATGAAGCTATTAAAACAGGCATGTCAGGAGAGGTGAAAGGTCCTCTATCTTCCTTTGACTCTCCTGGCTTGTTTTACTCTCCTGTTACTCCTTGGCATCTGATAGGTCTACGACTTGTAAGCTCGCACCTGTTTTCTGCCGCTTCACTCTGCAGATGTAACCTGGGTCCCTAGAAGCCAAGCTCAACCGCCCTCACGACAGGCTCTGGTGAACACCTAGGGGTAGCCTTAGATCTACTAACTGGAGTAGTGAAGGAGGATAAGTAGCAGATTCAGAGTTTGCTGGCAGTGGTCATGTACTCTGTTTCTTTATAATTAAATTTAGATTTTATGCCTTAATGGTGACTGTGACCTGTGTGTGATGACAATCTCTATATGTAATCGCTATATACCGTATTTTTCACTTTATAAGACGCACCCCAGATTTTAGAGGAGGAAAATTAGGAAAAAAAATTTTTTTCATCAGATCCTCAGAGCAGACCCCCATAAATATTAGGACATCATATTAGACCCCCATATCAGTCTTCCATGTCAGCCCCCCATTAGACCTCAGATCAGAATAAAATAAAAAAACTTCTCTTACCTCTCCTGCGCGGCGGCTTCTCTTCATCTCCGGCAGAAGTCACGCTCCCCTGTCAGCGCCGGCCCCAGCAAAGAAGATTAGGGAGGGTGAGTACCAGAACTGCTTGCAGCGCTTCTTCCCCGCTCCCGGCACCTAATGCATAATGGAAGCGCTCACTAGTATTCGCTTTATAAGACGCACAGCCATTTTCACAACTTTTGGGGGGGAAAAAGTGCGTCTTATAAAGCGAAAAATACGGTAAATGAATAAAATAAAATAAAAAATTTTATTATTACATAAACTGTAAAAGATGTAACGGTAGTATATGTGATTACACTCATTATATCGGTTTGTTATTGTGTCGCAGTTTTCGTGTTTTTATGTATATTTATTTCTGTAATAAATAGATAGTTATAGGTATTCTTTCCGTCCTGTTCTGTTTTCTAATATTCCTCTTCTGCACCAGTCTCATCACTGAGCCTTAACTCCCAGCTCCGAAGTAATAAAAACACAAAGCCCTGGGGTAAAAAGCAACATTTAGGGATGTACGCGGCCCCATCCCAATTTTACATATGGCTTACTTCTAGGTTGTGAAACACGTGTTTGCTTTGATCCCTTACTTAACCTTTAATAAAGTTGGAATTTAGCTACTTAGACAGGTGTGGAATATTACATTAGTACGTCAGCGGTGCGGCTTGCCTTTAATTAAGGCGCTAAATCCGTGCGATAGAGGAGACGAGAGCTCGGAATCCACCCTTTGTCGGACCACTCCTGTACAACATCTCTCCTCATGTTTGTCTTATTCCCATTGGGGTTAAATGGAACAGCACCCACCAGCTAAAATGAAAAAAAAAAATGAAATCTCGCTTTTTATTTTTTTTAGTTTTATTATTTTTTGATGACTCCTTAAATAACAGATAGTGGGGGAGGGGCGCTGATAATACTTGCACAGGAAATACAGACATTGTGGTGGGTAATACTGCAGAACATTCATCATTGAGCCCATCGACCTTTCTACAATGAAATACCTGTAATACACAATATGTAATGAGAGGATTGAAACGCGTGGAGCCAGCATCACTGCAGGGACAGTAGTAAAGTAAAACGGGGATGGGGTGAGGTTGAGAGCGATTCTGAATTTTATATATTATGTGCATATGGCAGATAATCTCCTACTGTCCCAAATAGCCAATAACAATCTTTAAAGTCCAAAATTCTGTAATCATTTTTTAATATATCATTATAGCAGTCAGAGGTATGTTTTTATGACAAATCCACCGTGTAGCCATAAATTATAAAATTCTGGTTGCAAGCATTTGCCACTAGGGGGAGCTGAAGAGCTTACAATATACAGTATATACCATTTAAAGGGGACATGCCACTTGGTTGTGCAGACAGCAGGTTAAAGAGAAGAAGCTGAGTAGATTTATGGGGGTTCATTTATTAAGACCTGTGTTTAAGACAAGGAAAATTCTTTGAGCCACAATCTGTGCCTGAAATATTCCTAATATATGCTTATTTCTGGAAAATAAATAAAGATTCAGGAAAGCTTGTAATTTATTCATTGAAAGCTCAACTCTTTCTGTACTTAGGAGTCCAGTGGGTGGGCCTGCTCAGTGACTGGCAACATTCCCTGTTTAAGTGTGCATATCAATCACTGATAGGTCCTCCCACTGGACTCCTAAGCATGGAATTTCAATGAATAAAATATGAAGGTACGCAGGAAATGTAATGCTCCGTATGAGAAACATGGAGCTCTAACCTGAACAATATGAAATTACTCAGCACAGAATTTTGGACCAGTTTAAATAAATGTGTAAAAAAAAAAGTTATCCTTTTCGCTACCAGCGCTGTACATGTACTGCGCTGGAGCGAAGTGCAGTGAAGCCCGCTGCACACGCGGCTAATGACCGCGACTGGCAATAATGCCAACCGCAGTCATTAAAGCCTTTAGATGCTGTAATCAAGTGTAATCAGGGTTTCTAATGGGTTTTCTGCGGCCAATGAGGATGCCGGTAATTGGTTTCAATACGCTGGGTCTCTCTGAAGAGACCCAGAGTATTGAAGCTGCAATTCTTATTTTGGTCAGCAGTCTAAATCGCCCCCCTTTCCGTAGAATTAAAAAAAAAAAAACATAATAAAAAATGTAAACTTCATGGGCATCACCGCATCCGAAAACGCCCGTACTATTAAAATATAAAATAATATTTCTGCGAATGGCGTAATGGAAAAACGGGTCAAAATGGCCAATTTGCCATTTTTTCATTGCTTCTCTTACCTAAAAAAAAAATGTAATAAAATCTGATCAAAAAGTCAAACGCACTCCAAAATGGTTCAGTAGATATAACTATAAAAAAGTTATGGGGGTCAGAATATGGTGATGTAAATAAAAAAAAATTTTAAAGTTTAAATTTATTTTTACACAATTTAGACATAAAAAAACAGTGGTAATGTTGTAATCGTACTGAACCAGAGAATGAAGGGCACAGGTCAGTTTTGCCACAAAGCAGCCGGGTAACCTGCTTGTTGATGGTTTCTATGTAGCCGTTCTTTTTTTTTTTTTTTTTTTTTTTTGTGTTGCCTAAGAACTGAAAACGAGAAATAAATGTTGTTCTTTTTAATTTTTTTGGTTACTTTTTTCAATAATTGCTGAATTTTACATTTGATGACTGTATAGATATACCTTCTGGAAGTTGTGGAAATTATTTTAAAATGTTGGCAGAGGCAGCCATGTTGTGGGCGGGGCAACAAAAAGGGTTGTTTTTATGAAAGCATCCCCCTTTATTAGAGGGCAGCCAGATGGGAGGAATCAGAGTGAGAGCTGCACTTCCGCTCTGGTTTATAAATGAGCAGGGCCCCCAATAACGCATATGGAAAAATAATTTAAAAGTTTTTTGGTGACTTTAAAATTGTTTTTTAATTTTTTTAAATTGATCCTAAAATTTGCTCGCTGTCTGCATGTGTTCTCCCAGCAGTAAGCTTACATTGCTTTGTGTTTTATGAGCTCCACTTCCGGTCTGTATATCGGGGCTTGTGCGCCATCTGACCACGGCTGACGTGTTGCTGTTTTTGCAGCAGCTCGGCCTCTTCTGGTTAACCGTTTTTATCCGTCTCCTTAATAGATCTTCTCGGTTTCCTCTTATTTGCATAGTCAAGGAGCGGCGATTCCCCAGCGAGGCGATCTGCGTGATTAACACTAGCTGCGGTCTCTTGCTTGTATTAAAAACTTCCTAACACCTCCTTTGTATGACTGAAAACTTACTTGCAAAGCATATGGAAGTGAAGATTGACGTTAGTGGGCAGTTTATTTCTGGATTTGTAGGAATATTCCGCTGACAGATTCTCCAGATTTCTTAGAACCGAGCTGTAAATTAACCCAATATGCTCAGTAATGGTCCTCAACACAATCACTACGCTCAATGCCAGTCGCCAGCTGTAAAGCACATCAGTAGTGGTCTCTGAAGCAGCTAAGACATGTCTAGAAGGATTGCATGTTTCTGATGGCGGAATCTAGCACTGGTGGTTGTCAGGAGAAAGCTGCCTGCTGAGATGCATAGTGTCTACGGTGAAATTTGGTGGAGGAGGTATAGAGGTATTTTTCAAGGTCTGTTTTAGTAACTACCTGCATTCCCCATGTAATAACAGTTCTGGAGCATCTATTCTTATGTCTCTATGTTGTGCCGTTCCTTTATTATTCCTGCTAGAAGTTATGAATGAATTGCTAGCAGTTTGCAATGAAGGTCCAGCTGGGTGTTACCACCTTTGCACCCTACTGCAAAGCATTCATGGTTGCCCAGTGAATGGCACCTACTGGGATCTATAGTATCTGTAAAGTTTGGTGGAGGAGTTATAATCGTATAGGCCTATTTTTCAAGGTTTTGAGCCTTATTGTTTAAAGGTCATCTGTCAGCAGTTTTGTACCTATGATACTGGCTGACCTGTTACAAGAGCACTTGGCAGCTGAAGACATCTGTGTTGATCCCATGTTCATATGTACCGGCATTGCTGAGAAACATGATGTTTTAATATATGCAAATGAGCCTCTAGGAGCAACGGGGGCGTTACCATTACACCTAGAGACTCTGCTCTCTCTGCAGCTGCTGCGCCCTCTGCACTTTAATTGACGGGAACAGGCAGTGCAAACACCATTGTGCCTGGCATGTCAAAGTGCAAAGGGCATGGCACAGAAAGCAGGTGTAATGGCAACGCCCCCATTGCTCCTTGAGGCTCATTTCCATGTATCAATCCCTTGAGTCCTAACGCCGTACATATATGACAAAAGGAGAGGTTTTAACTATGGCGCCTACACGCGAGCGCCATAACCAGTGGGTCTCTGCTGTTTTAAGCCCGGGGCTAATGTATGCGACCTGCAATAATGCAAATCTCATATATTTAACCCTTTAGATGCCGTGCTCAAGTGTGACCACAACATCTAAATGCCAAAAAAACCTGAAGCAGGCGCTTCTGGTTTAGGACCGGTTCCCCCATGTGGAGATCGGGGGAGCCGTTCCTTCCCTGTGGTGCTCTGTGGCAGGCCTCCATAGGATAACTGCCAATGAAGCTTAGACTGTAGTTCAATAGAAATAAGCGGAAATAAATCCGAATGTTGCATATTGTAGCCTCCTAGGGGGAATAAGGCCTTACGCACACGACCGTATCTATTTTGCAGTCAGCAAAAAACGGATCCGCAAAAAATACAGATGACGTCCGTGTGCATTCAATTTGTTTTTTTGGACCCATTGAAATGAATGCTTCCGCAAATACGTTCATGTGCATGAGCCCTAACACAAAGTTAAAAAAAAGTTTTAAATAATATAAAACAAAAAACTATAGAAATAAAAAATAAATAAATAAATAAAAAACATAATGATCATGGGCATCGCTCTGTCCTAAAATGGCTGAATGATTAAAATATAAAAACATTTATTTCGTACGGCGAATGGCGTAATAGGGAAAAACAACCGAAATGTCCGATTTTTGCCATTTTTTACATTGCTTCATTTACCCCGAAAAATGTAATAAAGTGCGATCAAAAAGTCACGAACTACAGGTAGTCCCACAAAAAAATTAGCCCTCACATCTCCGTAGACATAAGGGGCCATTCAGACGGCCGTGATACAGCGGATCCGCAATACCACGGATGCCGAGCGGTGTGTGTATCGCAATTTGTGGAACACACATCGCCAGCACCCCATAGAAGATGAGACAAGAATAGGACATGTTCTATATCTTCTTGCGGAGCCGCGGCTCAGCAAGATCGCGAGCCGCCCATTGCAGTGAATGGGGCCGCATCTTGCAGACGGTTGTGTGAATGGGCCCTCACTATAAAAAAGTTATCAGGGTCAGAATATGGCAAGGAAAAGAAGAAAAAATATTTATTTTCAAAGTTTTTATTTTTTTCAATATTAAAACACAAGAAAAACGAAATATCTTATCATTGTAATCGTACTGACACAGAGAATCAAGCTCATGGGTCCGTTTTACCACATAGCGAACGCCATTAAAAATGGGGCTGAACTGGGGCTGAATTTTTTTTTTTTCAATTCCACCTCATTTGGAGTAGTTTTCCTGTTTCCCACTACATTGAATGACATATTCAATGGTGCCATTTGAAAGTACAACTTGTCCTTCGAAAAAAAAAAAAAGCTCAATCATACGGCTATGTGAATGGAAGAATAAAAAAGTTATGGCGCAGGCAAGAAAAAATGCAAACGCAAAAACGGAAAAAACTTCCTGGGTTCATGGGGTTCAAACATCATTGTTCTTAGCAATACAGGCACATATGAACATGGGACCTACACAGATGTCTTCAGCTGCCAAGTGCACATGTAACAGGTCAGTCAGTGTCATAGGTACAAAACTGCTGACAGATGCCCTTTAATATGTCTGTTTTAGTAACTACTTACGTCCCCATGTAATAATAATTCTGGATAGTCTATTCTTATGACTCTATGTTGTTACGTTCCTTTTTTATTCTTTTGTACATATTAAGTTCTGCCCTTTATACATTGCTCGTTTCTACGGTTACGACCACCCTGCAATCCATCAGTGGTGGTCGTGCTTGCACACTATAGGAAATAGTGTCAGCTTCTCTGGTGGCCGGGAGCACACGTAGGCTAGTGCTTTTTCCTATAGCACGACCACAGCTGCTGAATTGCAGGGTAGTCGTAACCATAGAAACGAGCAGTGTATAATGTGATGGAAAAATGAATCCAGCCAGCAAAGGAGACAATATGGATAATAACAATACATTAGTCAGTGTCTTGTATTCACTTCCTCTACATGATAAATGCCATTTGCTGAAGTGAGACAACCCCTTTAAGGCACCGGATGACAGGTCCAGATCAGAGAGGACCTGACCGCTCTCCTGCACTGTTTTAGTAAATACTCCTCTTCCCCGTCCCTTATTATATCTCTAGAGCTGGCTCGTTCCTCTGTTACTCCTCCTGGTAACGCACAACTAAATGGCTAAAAGGGAGTTGCCATTTTAAATCCGCAGCTTGCCAATTTACGCTGCAGATTTCGCCCTTTGCAACGCGCCAAAGTCTGACTAATCATCCGTATGTAACACACATGCATGAAGAATCTGCCGTGCCGTACTGATGTAAGCAGCGCCGTTCCTGGGGCTGATATCCTTGTGCGCCCTCAGCGGTTCGTTGCACCCGCTATTCAGATTTTTTTTTTTTTTTTTGCAGGATGGAGAGTCTTACTTTTATATGACTTTGCAAACAAAGACATGTTGTCCTGTTTAAAGCAATAAACACAAAATCCAATTTGCGATTGCGGAGCCGACCTGTGAGTGATATATATCTTTACGGCGGAGGCGGTCAGGAGGTGACTGCTAATCGCACAGCTCCCCGCTCCCCAGTGGTCTGTGCCTGGAAAGCCGAATCACTGCGCCTCTCCTCCTGCAGCCAGCGAGCATCATTTGAGATTCGCCGGCTCCCGTCTTATTAGGTTCTCCTTGTCACGCTGCTTAATCTGCCCGCCTGCTGCTTGATCCTTGTTAAACACTATTGCTTCTGAACCCTCTAATAAAGGAGACAAGTTCCAGGCAGGACCACTGAGGCGTTCAACGCTTAGGGCACTTGGCGCATGATTGGCAGACGGTGAAGTGCGTCTTCTGTCTTTTTAACCTGTTCCTGCACAGAGGGCGTGCTCTTGTCCGCCGCATTGCCCTTTTGGCTAGCGGGAAGCAGGTGGCACCTGTCATGTAGGGGACAGCCACTGACTCCAGGGAGGGGGTCCATTATACTATCTACGTAAGGTGTCAGGAATCTGAATGCTGGCATTGTCTAATGTACTGTCCTCAAATATGATCATTTTAGAACATCTGATCGTGGGGAGTCCAAGCTGTTCTGCAGGAGCTTCGGCACGGGAACCACAGCTCCGTCTGTTTTCTGCAGTTAACGGAGCTGGTAACTGCAGCTCTGCCCCCATTGAAGTGACTATTGCAGAAAGCGGCTCCGTCCACCACACATTGGATAGGACTGTGGTTTTGGTGTCGGTGCTACTGCAGAACAGTTGGTCAGGGGAGGTGCAGGATGTCGGATCCCTGCCAGATCCTGTGGATAGGCCGTCAAGGTGAAAGGACCGTAGTTCTCCTTTAACCACCTAACTGTTCTGCCCGAGTCCCGCTCGGGCAGTGTGAAAAGTAGCTAGCTGGAGGATGGAGGGCTGCTTTAGATGGTGATATCTCCTCAATTGTAGCAGCTAGAAACATTCAACTGGTCTTGTCTGAAAGTTGACACTCCAGGCTTTAAGACAAGACCAAGACACAGTGGAGAAATCACTGTTAGAAATCAAGTTGGGAATAATCACTAGTGAAACCTATTTTTAATTTCATTTTCAGCTGCATTCACAGCATCCTGATCAGTGATATCTTTCTCTGTCCTGAACACATTGCTGTCATTTTGGTATTGTCTGAAAGCTTTGAATGTCAGCTTTCAGACAAGTTCCATGTTTCCAGCTGCTACCATTCAGGAGGTAGCAGCATCTAAAGCAGCCCTCCCCCCTCCAGTTAGCTACTTTTCCCGCTGCTGGAGCTAGACTCTGGCAAAACAGTTAGGGGGTTAAAGTGCTTTGCATATATTTAAACAGGTCGTTCGCTTGGGACAATCCCTTTTCTGTTAGACCTCGAGCACACGATCGTTTGTGTTCTGCGGCCCACAAACCGCGGTTCCGCAAAACAAGGATATTGGCTGTGTGAAGTTACTGTTCAATAAAAATGTCCAATTACAGGACGTGTTCCATTTTTTTAGGGTACGGTCATACAAATTCGGATAGCGCACAGTATGCTGTTCACATTTTTTTTGGCCCCAATGAAATTAATGAGTCCGCACCCGACCTACAAAAACTGCAGAACGGATGAAAACCAAAGATCCAACAGGCCTATGTATTTCGCACACTCAATGCTTAATCGTGGTACCATAACGGAGTGTCTGAAACATGTAGGTAGGGTGGACCCTATTTTTTTTTTTTTTTTATAGATTTTGATGTTTTTCAACTAAAGCTGTGATTTTTGAAGATATACCCTCTCTTTGGTTTTGCTTATCTGGTGAGCGCTGAGGCCAAGCGTGTGAATCCTGTCTTCATTGACCAAGCTGATTTGTGCAATACACGTTGGGTGAGCTGTAGCTTCATTTTTTGACAAAGATAAGGTCGTGCACATGGGGCCTTAATATAATCCTCTGAAAGTATGCTGGTGACAAAGTGTCCTGCTGCTTGGACCCCCAGCAATCAACCGTCAGCTGTGCGTGAACTCAAAAAATAGCGTTCAATTCCTCTGCAGCACCCCAAAACATTACGAGGTTCCAGTGGGCTGTCCATGTAATGTCCATACATGCCGGGCCCTCCAGGACAGGTAGGTGCGCATCCACCTCTGGGACCCACTCCTATCTCCAGAACAGAGTCCCCGCCTCGCCATTTACTGCTATGAGATGAGCGAGCACGCTTGGCTGTTTTTGGAAGTCCCAGTGAACGAAGCGCGAGGGCAGCCACCCCTTTATTCACCAATATGGGACTTACGGAAATCTACTGTTTTTGGGACTGCCATAGCAGCAAGTGGAGGATGTCCGCGCATGCGCTATGTTCTCTTCCTTCACTTTGAGGTCTCGTTCTGGAGATGGGTGTGGGTCCAACCTCTGGGACCTGCTCCTATCTGACATTATATTTTATATGCTAGCGATACGCCATCAATATCTCAGATGGGACAGCCCCTTTTAAAGGGATTCTCCGGGAATTAAGAAAATGAAAATACTTAAATATTAGTTTATTATAAATATATTCCCAAATGTCTTTCATTAGTTATAATGGATTGTTTTGTCTGGGGAGCAATCATTAGGAGAAACAAAATGGCCGCCATCCTTTTAGTACACACACAACCTGTCCTAAGGACACAGCCACATCCCCACCTCCTCTCTGTGCTTCATGTCTGCTCATGAACTCCATTCCTACAGAGATTCAGCTGAAGATCTTATCTGTATTCAGGATCATAATCCCTGACAAGCAGAGCAGAGAGGAGGATGAGGCAGCACTTTACCTCAGTGATGTGAAGTAACTTGTCCTCCTGTGTGATTAGGACAGGTTCTGTGTGTACTAATAGGACGGCGGCCATTTTATTTCTCCTAATCATTACTCCTAGACAAAATGAGCCATTATAACTAATGAAAGGTATTTGGGAATATATTTATAATCTAATATTTAAGTATTTTCATTTTCTTACTTCCTGGAGAACCCCTTTAAGTTTCTGAGCCTGTCATATCCAGCATTAGGCAGTTTTCCACTAGAGGTACACAGTGCTGTACGGTATATTTGAGCAGAGTCCTCTTGATCAAGTAAGGTAATTAAGGTTGTACATGTCCTGCCATCTGTATCTCGATGATAATAATTAATATTATAACTTGTAACTCTGGTATGGGAAAAAAATGTCATCTAACAAAAACTTTTAACTAAGTTCCCAAAAAGTTTTTTGTGTTGAAATTTCTGCTCATGCAAATGTGGAAATCGAAATTTGTGAGTCAGGTGTGCGCCTCTTGTCTGACTGTGAGTGGTATGACGGAGCTGACGCTACCTGCAGAGCGGGGACATTTGTAGCGTGCGTGGGAAGCCGCATCTATTAATGCACATCTGTTACTTTACACCCGGCTGCTACGGTAGAGATCTTATTGAGAATTCCGACTGGCAGAAGGATCATTTTATTTCTTTACATTAAATGTGTTGCAAAAACAAATATATTTGACTAATAAAAATGTAACTCTGCTTAAAGGGATATTCCAGCCAAATTGTCCGATGTCCGACGCAGCAGGAAGTGGTTGGGAATGTCACTTAGACAAACACTGGCTGAGGCTTGTTATTGGCTGAGCAGGGGGGGCCCAAACACCATCAGAACGTCAGGGGATCGGTGTATTATATCCATATACTATAGGAAAAGGTATTGTCCAAAGTGGACAACCTCTTTAAAGGCAATGTACACCTATGGAGGCAATATTTATTTAGAATTGCATTTTACTCATTTTTGGATAAAAATCATATTTTCATTTGGCCTTTATTAAAAATATTGAGCTGTTCTGTCACAAAAGGTTAACTATTTTCCTCACTGTGTGACTGGTATTTTCACTTTTACTTTGTGCCGGTCATCTAACAAACCTTATCTCTAAATTACTAAGAGGTCATAAACACTTGAGTCACATTCTTATCAGTAAGATAAGAGCTGGGCTATAATAAGTGTTTATAAGGTCAGAGAGCAAAGATAAGGAGCCCGTCAGCTCCTGGTCTGACGGAAAAGAGAGAAAATCCAGAGCTGCTACTAGAGCATCTTGGCTCTGTACAGAAAAAAGGGCTCCATATTCGTAATAAAGACCAATTGAAAAAATGATTTTTAGCTCAAAATGAGTACAATGCAATAATAAAAATAATTGCCCGCCCCCTGTAATTTTTGGGGGATTGCTATTTAGTTTATTTTAGATTATTATTTAGTACTATGGCATATTGGTGTTGCGCTAGGATGCAGAAGGGTGTTTGTTTCTTAGCCTTGGCTTTTCTTCCCTTTTTTTTTACACATTATATACCTTGAAAATATGTGTCAGTGTAATAGTCGGTGCTGGAGGTGATGAGGAACCTGGAAGAATTTTTCCTAAGGGCAAGCAGCTGATTGGCTGCAAGATCTTGCTGTGACTTCCAGCTCTGATAGAGGCACATGGAGCTGCTTCATTCAGTGTTTGGAGAGTTTTTTGACCGTTTTTATTTTCTCATATCATACACGTTCTTATCTTTTTGTTCCCAGACAGCCCGTTAAGGTATAATATCGCAGGCCATGTGTATTGTAACTCATCCTCCTTTTTGTTTTGTTCTCTAGGAAATTTGGATCTCACTGGTCAAAAGCAGGTCTTCAAAGCCGAGAATAACCCCTGGGTCACGCCTATCGCGGATCAGTTCCAACTTGGAGTGTCTCACGTCTTTGAATACATTCGCTCTGAAACCTACAAATAGTGAGTGGCTTGTTTTTCTAGCGAGATGCGTTCTCGTGTTATGTATTGAATTTTTATGGTTGAATTTTTATGGGTCGTCTGATGTATGCCCTATCAGGAGATATGGATGTTACAGAGGGCAGAGCAGAGAGTCACTAACAAATATCTCGCTCTGCTGGTCCTGTCCGTTGACTTTATTGATATGTTGTGCTACTTTCAGTTAAGGTGGAACCCCAGAATCCCCCTTCTTGAGATCCAGTTCCCTCAGTATAAGCGGGACATGCATACACTAGTCTTCATATTCTCTCAGCGTCTTATTTCGTATTTCTCCTTGGCTGAAAATACTAGAGTATTATTACTCTTCCGAAACAAATACAGTGTGAACTCCCCGCCTCTGCCTTGAGGTGCAGTTTCAGTGGGGGGGGGGGGGGGGTAGCTAGAGTTGGGTATTCCTCACTTCAACCTTATGAATTGTAGTCCATGAAAGCACTGGTTTCCCTGAAACTACTTGCCGCTGTTTATGGCAGACTGTCATAAAACTGCTCGAGTCTTCAGTGCGCGCTCTTGTAGTGGAGTATGCACGGTAAAGAGAGAAAGCTGTCAATCTGCAGTGGGAGGGCAGGTTAGCACTCTTAAAGGGTTTCTGTCACCAGTTTTTTCGGTATGAATCAGGCTGACATTAGAGATGTGCTAATGTCACCTGATTCCAAATATATCACATGGTCATGACATCATTGAAGGTCCTTGCAAGCTATGGTGAATGGAGTGTTTCTTCTCTGCCTGGGCCTGTCAATCAACAGAGCCTCTAGGAGCAGGGGTAACGCCCCTTGCACCTAGAGGCCTTGTTAGCATAAAATAAAAGTTCATTTTATATAAAAATGGGGGCACCAGTAAATAAAAGATATATATTTGGAATCAGGTGACATTAGCACATCTCTAATGTCAGCCTGATTCATACCGAAAAAACTGGTGACAGAAACCCTTTAAAGTGTAACTGTTCTTTTTTTTTTTTTTTTTTTGTAATGTGTAGGGGCAGTGATACTGACCATTTTTGTAATATACTTTAATTACTGAAATTGTACATTTCTATTAGAAAAATAGCTCTAAATTGGCCCATTTTGAACCTTAGCAACGCTCCTCTGTCTTCTGTTTACATAACTGTGGACATTTGCTCAACACTGACTGTTATGTAAACTGAAGACAGAGGAGCATTGCTAAGGTTCAAAATGGGCCAATTTAGAGCTATTTTTCTAATAGAAATGTACAATTTCAGTAATTAAAGTATATTACAAAAATGGTCAGCATCACTGCCCCTACACTTTAGGCTTCATTCACACGACAGTATTTTGTTTCCGTGTCCGTTCCGTTTTTTTTTTGCGCACCGTACGTGGATCCATTCATTTCAATGGATCCGCAAAAAAAACGGAAGGTACTCCGTATGCATTCCGTTTCCGTATGTCCGTATTTCCGTTCCGCAAAAAAGATAGAACATGTCCTATTCTTGTCCGTTTTGCTGACAAGGATAGGCATTGTTACAATGGATCCGCAAAAAAACGGAAACACTGATGCCATACGGAACGTCATCCGTTTTTTTGCGGATCCGCAATTTGCGGACCGCAAAACACATACGGACGTGTGAATGAAGCCTTACACACACAAAAAAAAAGAACAACAGTTACACTTTAAATTTGAGCATTCCTCTGCCTCTTTATCTAATAAAGTGTGATTTTCTGGAAACTACGACAAGATAAAAAGTAAGTGACCCCACTGGAATCAGGGAATCTGCCACTAGTTTTAGCTGCACTCAGCGTATACCTGGTGACTGATTCCCTTTAAGCAGTTCTCTCATGTCATTTCCCATCTTCACCACACACACACAGTCACCAGCAGACCTTTCCAGATACCTGTACCGTCAGCACCACCGCCACATTCCTCTGTTCTGCCTGCGTGCGCGTTCCGTGACTTTGTAGTTAATGACTGCTAATCGCTCTTTGATCAGGTTGTGTATAATTTATTATCCCGGCAAAGCTTCAGTTCAGGAGATGTAAAAAGTTCTATAAAGTGTCGGGGGGAAAGTCTTTTTCATGTGTGGTCTTCTAAAGTGACCCCTAGCTCTCATCAGTGACTACCGGGAGTCACAGTAGCAAGCTTCTCATTAAGCAAATCACCAGATGCTCCTTTAATCCCTTCACAAGTCGCTAGTCTTGTGCTAAATTCAGCGCTTTCATGCAACGGAATCAGCCAAGCAAGATCAAGCTGGAGATGTTTGACCCGGTTGACAGCCTGGAGGAGTTCTGCTGGATTTATTGATTTTTTTAAAAAAAAAGACGGTGCTATGAAGAAAGGAAACGGCTATTTTTAGAGATGATTCTTTAATCGACTTCTTACGTTGGGAGCGCCGATGTGTTCGTTAATAGGCTTGGACGACCCGTGGCTCTCCTGACGTTTGGAAATCTTAGGGCCAAGCTTGTTCTTTCTGCTGGAGGGGTCGACGTTTGTGATTCTACGTACCTTGGTTGACTCCTTTACCATAAGTAAGATCTTGATTTACCTAGGTTTTTTTACTAGATGTAGTCCAGAAGGTTCTGCATACCTCACCTGTAGGAGAAAGTTTATAACATACTTACCGTTCCAAGGTTGCGTGAAACTTCTGCCTTCACCAACGTCAACGTGTTTCCGGCCTGGACCGGACTTTACTTCCACTGTGGACGGGACAAGAACTATACTACTACCTGGCGCATGCACAGATGAGGTGGATTCAGGAGTTTACACATGCGCCCCGGAGGAGGAGCAGTTTTGGCCCCGTCCACATAGTGGTCAGTGGATATAAGAGTTTCAGAAGCGGAGTTTTACGCCACTGGGTTAAAAAGAGGTCGATCCATGCAAATTTGGAACAATATGTATATGACAAGCTTTCTCCTACATGTGAGATATGTGTAATTAAAGGCTATGTACACCTTCCATTTACTATTTTTCAATTGGCCTTTATTAAAAATATTGAGCCGTTGTGTCACAAAGAGTCACCATATTTTTCATCCTATAAGACGCACCTAGGTTTTAGAGGAGGACAATAAGAAAAAAATATATATATTTCATTAGGCCTCAGGTCAGACCACCAATCAGACCATCAATGTTAATCAGAACTCAGCTGACAGCCGTAATAAGACCGTCAATGTTAATCAGACCCCAATAAGACCTCAGATCAGACCCCAATGTGAATGAACCCCAATCAAACCCATGCCTCTCAGCAGCCCCCATTTCCTCATATCAGCCCCCCTGCCTCATGCTAGATAAAATAAAAAAAAACACTTACCTCTACTTCTCCGGATGCCGCCGCTCCTCACCTCCAGCGCGATCTTCTTCCTCTTGCCGTTGGCTGTGCTGTGATCTGACGCGCACAATGTGAAGTCACAGAGCGCCCTCACGCTGTGCGCAGCCACAGCACAGCCAACAGCAGAGAACCAGGAAGCGGTGAGTACAGAGCCCTCACCGCCTCCCAGTCCTCCGGTACTAATGAACGCTTCCATAATGGAAGCGCTGATAAGTATTCACCCCATAAGACGCTCTGACATTTCCACCCACTTTTGGAAAAATATGGTAACTGTTTTTCTAACTGTGTGACTGGTACTTTCACTTTGTGCTGTCATCTAATAAACCTTATCTCTAAACTACTGAGAGGTCATAAACACTTATTTAAGCCACATTCTTATCAGTAAGATAAGAGCTGAGCTAGAGATGGGCGATATGGCCAAAAAAAAATCTCAATTGTTTTTTTTTTTTAAATTTTGGACGATTCACGATTTAAATCTCGATTTTCTTATCTTATTAAAAATATAAAAAAATAAATAAAAAAAGCCTACTGTGCCCCCACCAGACCTCACATTAGCCCACTATACCCCCATCAGACCTCAGATCAGCCCACTGTGCCCTCATCAGACCTCAGATCAGCCCATTATGCCCCATCAGACCCCACATCAGCCCATTGTGCCCCAACAGACCCCACATCAGCCCACAGTGCCCCCATCAGACCTCAGATCAGCCCAGTGTGCCCCATCAGACCTCAGATCAGCCCACTGTGCCCTCATCAGACCTCAGATCAGCCCATTATGCCCCATCAGACCCCACATCAGCCCATTGTGCCCCATCAGACCCCACATCAGCCCATTGTGCCCCATCAGGCCCCATCAGCCATTGGCCCATCAGGCCCACATCAGCCAGTGTGCCCCCATCAGACCTCAGATCAGCCCATTGTGCCCATCAGACCTCAGATTAGCCCATTGTGCCCCATCAGACCCCACATCAGCCCATTGTGCCACATCAGATCCCACATCAGCCCACAGTGCCCCCATCAGACCTCAGATCAGCCCACTGTGCCCACATCAGACCTCAGATCAGCCCACAGTGCCCCCATCAGACCTCAGATCAGCCCACAGTGCCCCCATCAGACCTCAGATCAGCCCACAGTGCCCCCCATCAGACCTCAGATCAGCCCACAGTGCCCCCATCAGACCTCAGATCAGCCCACAGTAGTGCCCCCTTCAGACCTCAAATCAGCTCACATTAGTGCCCCCTTGAGACCTCAAATTAGCCCACAGTAGTGCCCCCTTGAGACCTCAGATTAGCCCACAGTAGTGCCCCCTTGAGACCTCAGATTAACCCACAGTAGCGCCCCTTCAGACCTCAGTACAGCCCACAGTAGTGCCCCCTTGAAACCTCAGATTAGCCTACAGTAGTGCCCCCTTCAGCCCTCAGAACAGCCCACTAGGCCACCATAAGAGTAAAATTAAAAGATCCCTTACCTGTCCTGCGCCGCGGCTCCGCTCCACGTCCGGCGCTCCTCAGTCTTCTTCTCCCGGCGCTGCACTGTCACATGACTGCTTGCAGCGTCAGGTCAGAGTGCGCGCACTACGCTGTACGCCCTAAGCTGAGCTATAATGAGTGTTTAGAATGTCAGAGAGCAGAGATAAGGAGACAGTTACCTTCCCAACTGACAGAAAAGAGAAATTCCAAAGGCTGCTTCTAGAGCATCTCAGCTGTGTACAGAAAAAAGGTTCCATATTTTTAATAAAGACAAATTTAAAAAATGATTGTTAGCTCAAAAATGAGTAAAATGCAATAATAATAAAAAAATGTCCCCAAAGCTGTACATAGCCTTTAAGGTGGATGTGCCCTAGATTTTATAGGAAATCTGTCACCAGTTTTAGGGCTGCTGAGGGCATCTGTCAGCAGTTTTGTACCTATGACACTGGCTGACCTGTTACATGTGCACTTGGTAGCTGAAGGCATCTGTGTTGGTCCCATGTTCATATGTGCCCTCATTTCTATGAAAAGTGTTTTAATATATGCAAATGAGTCTTTAGGAGCAACGGGGGTGTTACCATTACACCTAAAGGCTCTGCACCCTCTGCACTTTGACTGTAGGAGAAGTCGACAGGGCCAGGTGTGATCACATTTACACTGCCTACCCCTGCCAGTCAAAGTACAGAGGGTGCGGCAGTTGCAGAGAGAGCAGAGTCTCTAGGTGTAACGGTAACGCCCCCATTGCTCCCAAGGCTCATTTGCATATAATAAAACATCATTTTTCTCAGCAATGCGGGTACATATGAACATGGGACCAATACAGATGCCTTCAGCTGCCAAGTGCACATGTAACAGGTCAGCCAGTATCAGAGGTACAAATCTGCTGACAGTGAGCTTACACATGAATCGGGCTCTCTGTCACTAGTTTGCTGCGCTCCGATAGACCACCATAAAACTGATGAAGGATTCCTTTGGAATGCATAAGGTTTAAATCGTTGCATAAGATTAGAAAAAATGGGCTTAGCCCCTGCCCCCACCATCCCCAAACAGCACCACTCTTGTCCATTCATTTAAATAGGACTGGACTGCAGTACCAGGAAATGCCCATGGACTAGAGTGGCGCTGTTTCAGCACTGTGAATGGGGTTGTCTTGTGAAGAGAACTCCTATCCATACACTGTATTGGGTCATGTGGAAGTTATAGAGAGGGTCCCCACTCCGGACACCTCTCTATGAGTTAGAATGGGTTTAACCCAGGTATGTATCCCTTCTGAAAAATCAGCTGTATTTCAGGAACTGAACCTGCACAGAAGCGAGTGCTCAGCGACATAAAAAAACTTAAAAATAAAAAAAAGTACGATATTCGTGACTGTCAGCTGGAGCTTTCGTTAATCCTATTAATATCTGCCCCTCGCCCCAAGGGGTGCACCTTTTTCAGTCTTCATTTTAGGCAGAATTTTTTTGAAGGCAGTTTACATGTAAAATTAATTAACAGCTGGGAAAGTGACGCGCCCACCCACATCGTACAGGGCTGTAGTGACAGGGCT
Source organism: Rhinella marina (assembly GCA_900303285.1). Classification (NCBI taxonomy): domain Eukaryota; kingdom Metazoa; phylum Chordata; class Amphibia; order Anura; family Bufonidae; genus Rhinella; species Rhinella marina. The sequence goes on from ONZH01011971.1 coordinate 92,507, forward strand.
GCCGCTTCTTATTTCTGCTTCTTGTTTCTTCATAGCGTGTAACACATTTTTGTTTTTTTATATTATTCTTTTTATTTTATTTTTAGCTCTTCCCTACTGGCTGTTTTCTGGCTTGTAGCGGTGAACCCTGAGCAGTGACCTATACTTTGGGAAAATGGACAGAAGTTGTCCTTCTGGGACAATCCTTTAAACTCCAATATTCCTCTCCCAGCCTCTGTGTCGCATAGACAAGATTAAAAAGGATCTGTCATCAAGATGAACTCTATTAAACTAGGCATCCTGCCTGTCAGGGTTTGTCCTGCTGATTAAAGTGATAGCTGGATGATGAAAATCCGTTGCGCCGTTCCAGAGAAAACAGTGTTTGATTCTGCATGCAAGTTGTAGCTTCAGTGGAGCGGGGGGTGTGGCAAATGCAGGAAAGCAAAGTGGTGAGGCCCCGCCTCTCCATGCACTGAAGCTTTAATTTCCATACGGAATTAAACTCTGTTTTCTCTGGAACGGCTTGATGGATTTTCGCCATTCAGGTATCATTTTAATCAGCAGGATGAACCCCGTTGGGTAGTATGCCTAATTTAATAGGGTTGATCCCGCTGACAAGTCCTCTAAAGTTGCTCAGCTATGAGGTGCTAAATGGTACATTTTAGGTACACATTTGATTTTCTGTATGTTCTTGCATAGCTAGGCACCTTGGACATCCAAGTGACAGTAAGGGACAATTCAAGATGAATTTTGGGATTGCCAGTCCTTTTTTTTTATTTTTTTGTAAAGTACAAATAAAGTAAAAAGAAAATTTGTAGTTTGCATACACTATATTTTTTGCTTAAAAAGATGCACCTAATCATAAAACCCTCCAAAATATTTTTCATCAGACCTCAGATTAGACCCCTGATTTGCTTCAGACCTCAGATCAGACCCCCAAACTTCATCAGACCTCAGATCAGACCCCCAAACTTCATCAGACCTCAGATCAGACCCCCAAACTTCATCAGACCTCAGATCAGACCCCCAATCTTCATCAAACCTCAGATTAGATCCCCAATTTACATCAGACTTCAGATTAGACCCCTAATCTTCATCAAATCTCAGATCACACCCTCATTCTTCATCAAGACTCAGATTAGATCCCCAATTTACATCAGACTTCAGATTAGACCCCTAATCTTCATCAAATCTCAGATCACACCCTCATTCTTCATCAGACCTCAGATTGGAACCCCAATCTTCATTGGATCTCAGATCACACAGTAAAAAAACAACTTACCTCAGGCGCTGTGGAAGACGACCAGGGAGCGGTGAGTACAGCTAGCGCTAGTGGTGCTACATTTACCGCTCCCTGTGCCTCCCACCTACTAATGAGCGCTTCCATAATGAAAGTGCTTATTAGTATTCGCTTTATAAGACACACTGCCATTTTCCACCTCTTCTGGGTCAAGGGGAAAAAAGTGTGTCTTATATAGCAAAAAGTACAGTCATTTTGGAAAATCTTCTGATTCTTGCACCTCTGACTCGATGCAATATATCGGTGTTAATGTTGCCCGCAGGTCGTGACTGGGCGCAATGAGTTGATGAATTAATCCTTGTTTATTACCGTATCTAAAGACTTGTAGAGCGGCAGCTCCAGATCTCCGCTTGTATCCTGACACCAGTAAAGAAGATTGATGCCCCGGTACATTTTTTGTATTAATCTTGCTCTCCTATCTGTTCTAAGGAGGCAATCCGTCTTTGTGGTCTCTGGTGGAGGGAGACGAGAGGGAAAAAAAAAAAAGAATAAAAAATATTCTTCTGCCGTCTTCTCATTGTCCAGAACGAGTCGTTATCCATCATCATTTCATGTCAATTTGATTTAAATTTCTGGGGAAGTAGATGAATCGGTGGAATCTGAATATTATTGAGAAAGTCATAAAGGAAGCCGGATAATGTACTGAATGCTGACAAGTCCAGCAGCAGCCGGACAACAACTTCTTAACAACTCTTGTCTCCTTGCCTGACCTCCTTCTACCGGAGGCCGCACCATGATGGAAAACTCAACAGTTGTTAGGAACTAGGATTTTTTTTCCCCCCAGTAGTCGGTCTATGTCTCCGATGAAATACATTTTTCATATACTCGACAGGAGAGACAGGTGGCTGTTAGGAATATGTTATTCTTATAAAGTGACATCTCGGGTTTTGTTTTCCTCTTCTGCGTTGCTGAAATCATTTTATTACTATGTTTGGTTGTAGCTGAGATTTTAAAGGGAATCTGTCACCAGTGACCCCCCCCCCCAATATCATAGACCCATAGCTGTGGTTCTCCTGATTTAACCCTTTCAGTACCGGAGGTTTTTTCGTTTATGCATTTTCGTTTTGCGCTCCCTGTTTTCAAACAGCCATAACTGTTTTATTTTTCTGTTCACATAGCTGTATGAAGGCTTGTTTTTTGCGGGACAAGTTATACTTTACAACGCCACCATTTAATATTGCACATGGTGTAGTGGGAAGCGTGAAAAAAAATTCCAAATCGGGTGAAATTGCAAAAAACACCCCGCTATTCCGCTACAGTTCTACGGGTTTCTACAGCGTTTTTCATTCTACTGGTCAGTACGAATCCGGCAATACCTAATATGTATAGTTTTTCCTGCGTTTTGATAGTGATAAAATAATTAGAAAGTTGCCCTTTTATTTTTTTTTCCTTGTCATATCTTGACCCCTATAACTTTTTGGTATTTATGTGTACGGAGCTGTCTGGGGGCTCATTTTTTGCGGGGCGATCTGAAGTTTTTATTGATACCATTCTGGGGTGTGTATGACTTTTTGATCACTTTTTATTTACCGTATTTTTCGCCCTATAAGACGCACCGGCCCATAAGACGCACCTAGGTTTTAGTGTAGGAAAATAAGAAAAAAATATTTTTCATCAGATCCTCTTATCAGACTGCCCATAAATTTAAGGACATCACATCAGACCCCCATATCAGCCCCCTGTGCCCCCATACCATCTCACTGTGCTCCCACCAGACCTCAGATCAGCAGAATGTGCCCCCATCAGACCTCAGATCAGCAGAATGTGCCCCCATCAGACCTCAGATCAGCAGAATGTGCCCCCATCAGACCTCAGATCAGCAGAATGTGCCCCCATCAGACCTCAGATCAGCAGAATGTGCCCCCATCATACCTCAAATCAGCAGAATGTGCCCCCATCAGACCTCAGATCAGCAGAATGTGCCCCCATCATACCTCAAATCAGCAGGAATGTGCCCCCATCAGACCTCAGAGCAACAGTATGTGCCCCCATCATACCTCAAATCAGCAGAATGTGCCCCCATCAGACCTCAGAGCAACAGTATGTGCCCCCATCAGACCTCACATCAGCAGAATGTGCCCCCATCAGACCTCACATCAGCAGAATGTGCCCCCATCAGACCTCACATCAGCAGAATGTGCCCCCATCAGACCTCACATCAGCAGAATGTGCCCCCATCAGACACCATCCATACTCAGCAGAATGTGCCCCCATCAGACCTCAGATTAGCGTTTTGTGCCCCTTCACGCCTCAGATCAGCGTCTTGTGCCCCTATCAGACCTCAGATCAGCCCACCCAGCCACTTAAAGACCATACTTACCTGTTCTGCGCTGCCGCTGCCGTCCGGTCCCACGCTCCGCGCTCCTCTCTCTTCCCTGCCTGCAGCGTCAGGTCATAGTGCGTGCCGGCAGGGAAGAGAGAGGAGCGCGGAGCGTGGGACCGGACGGCAGCGGCAGCGCAGAACAGGTAAGTATGGTCTTTAAGTGGCTGGGTGGGCTGATCTGAGGTCTGATGGGGGTCCCTACGTACAAGTGAGTGCTTCCTTATGGAAGCGCTCACTTGTATTCGCCCTATAAGACGCACCGCATTTTTCCCCCTACTTTTGGGGGGAAAAAAGTGCGTCTTATAGGGCGAAAAATACGGTAATTTTTTTAGGAAAAAAAGTGACAAAAAACAGCAAATCGCGATTTGGACACTTTTTTCCGCCACACAATTTGCTGTATTGAAATTTTTTTTTTATATTTTAAAAGTACGGGCGTTTTCGGTGATACCCATGATGTCTATATTTATTGTTATTTAGGTATTTATTTTTTAATTATACGGAAAGGGGGGTGATTTGAACTTTTATATATTTTTTATTTTTTATATATTTTTTAACATTTTTTAAAAAAATTTTTGTGTGATTATTTTAAAGCTAAAATATGAGCTAATGTATTGTGTTTTTTTTTATTATTTATGAGCAATCAGGGATTTACTAGATGGAGATAAATCCAAGAATTGCTCATTTCTTATCCTGGCCTGCCATCTAGTGGCCAGAATAAGAATTGCACTTTGAAAGCTGTAAACCTCATCAGCGAGGTTTACAGCTTTCAGATCGTGTACAGACACCCCGATTGGCCACACGGGGTGTCTGTACACCACCCGGAAGCATATGCTTCCGGGTTGAGACGCAACTAGATGCCGTGATCACATGTGATCACGGCATCTAAAGACCCAGCAAGACGCCGTCGATGGGGTAAGTAGCCGCAAGTCTCTGCTGTTAGAAACAGGAGAGACTTGCCGGCCAATGCGCCCGCCGCACGTGCGAGCGGGCGCCATGTGCTTGCATCGCCCCAGCGCCGTACATGTAGTCTAGGGTTAAGTGTTAACCCTAGGGTTAACCCCAGTCTAAGGGTTAAACACTGTTTTTCTTTTGTTGATCCGAGCAGTGCCGGGACTAGGCAGTTTGGTGCCCTAGGCAAAGTAGTCAAATGGCGCCCCCCCGCGCACATTGTGACCAAAGCCGAAACCCCCCCGCAATGACATACATGCATGCTCGCACACACACACACAAATAAATTCAAAACGCATATAATGAAGACGATGAAAACACTTTTTTAATAAATTAACATCATTAGTATAAATAACGTGTATTATTTCTGTACAAAGCTTAAACTGCTCAGGAATAGACAAGTACTTTTTAGAAAAAACTAAACAAAAAAACACAACATAATATGAACATACTAGCCATCAGGCTGTATAGTAAAGCATATCGAGTGCCAAAATGATAGAAAACAGTTCAACAAATAATACATTACATTTTTATTTGTAACTTAAAAATAAAAGTGCCAAAATAAGAGGTAGTTTATTTTATTAATAAAGTGCTGCTTAACCTCAAAGTGCAAAAAGAAAAATAACAGTGCAACTCTTCTCGCTTTAATAGACGGAAAAACTCGTCAATCACATCATTAAAGTCTATTCCTTTAGCGGTTTCATATTCAGTTGACAGAATGCTGAGGTTTGAAAGTCTTTCCTGACCCATAGTGGAACGTAAATAGTTTTTTATAATTTTAGCTTGCTAAAACTACGCTCACATGATGCAACAGTCACCGCAAGAGTTAAAAATCTGCGTAATGCTGTATCTACACTCACCGGCCACTTTATTAGGTACACCATGCTAGTAACGGGTTGGACCCCCTTTTGCCTTCAGAACTGCCTCAATTCTTCGTGGCATAGATTCAACAAGGTGCTGGAAGCATTCCTCAGAGATTTTGGTCCATATTGACATGATGGCATCACACAGTTGCCGCATATTTGTCGGCTGCACATCCATGATGCGAATCTCCCGTTCCACCACATCCCAAAGATGCTCTATTGGATTGAGATCTGGTGACTGTGGAGGCCATTTGAGTACAGTGAACTCATTGTCATGTTCAAGAAACCAGTCTGAGATGATTCCAGCTTTATGACATGGCGCATTATCCTGCTGAAAGTAGCCATCAGATGTTGGGTACATTGTGGTCATAAAGGGATGGACATGGTCAGCAACAATACTCAGGTAGGCTGTGGCGTTGCAACAATGCTCAATTGGTACCAAGGGGCCCAAAGAGTGCCAAGAAAATATTCCCCACACCATGACACCACCACCACCAGCTTGAACCGTTGATACAAGGCAGGATGGATCCATGCTTTCATGTTGTTGACGCCAAATTCTGACCCTACCATCCGAATGTCGCAACAGAAATCGAGACTCATCAGACCAGGCAACGTTTTTCCAATCTTCTACTGTCCAATTTCGATGAGCTTGTGCAAATTGTAGCCTCAGTTTCCTGTTCTTAGCTGAAAGGAGTGGCACCCGGTGTGGTCTTCTGCTGCTGTAGCCCATCTGCCTCAAAGTTCGACGTACTGTGCGTTCAGAGATGCTCTTCTGCCTACCTTGGTTGTAACGGGTGGCAATTTGAGTCACTGTTGCCTTTCTATCAGCTCGAACCAGTCTGCCCATTCTCCTCTGACCTCTGGCATCAACAAGGCATTTCCGCCCACAGAACTGCCGCTCACTGGATGTTTTTTCTTTTTCGGACCATTCTCTGTAAACCCTAGAGATGGTTGTGCGTGAAAATCCCAGTAGATCAGCAGTTTCTGAAATACTCAGACCAGCCCTTCTGGCACCAA